>JAQGBH010000386.1:0-53749 GCA_034698265.1 Sminthurinus aureus | reverse complement strand
ACCTCCTCCCAGCCCCACCCATAGGGGGATGGAATTTTTTGAATGGGTGATTTTATGTCTGTATGGGATAGCAATTACCCCTATAGAGTTTTTGGGCTCCTAAAAAATAGTTGTGCTCAACTATTTCCTTAACTCGTACAGATACCCATATAGAGACGATGTTTTTTCCCTCCGGTAACACGACTATTTACTATTTACTACGAAAGAAAACTGTGTGAGAACTTATGCAATGGATCCAGTACTAGACTGAGATAGCGTAGGAAATATTCATGTAAAGTCATTTGCAGCTCATAAGTTTTACAGTTGACTGTACTGTGGTCATCTAACTGAACTTTAATTTGAAAATAGATATGTGTATGGAAAACGTTGTGAAAAGGTCAAAAGTCACATTTGCTCTCAACAATCCACAACTTTGTTTCATGTATATACTTGTTATTCAAGTTTTAGTAGCTTCATAACAATGCATTGAAGAGAACTATTAAAAATCCATTAATTGTCATACCGATTCTCTTTTGAAGTTGGCTTTTACAAGTTAGAACTACAGATTCTATGCATCAGTAACATACTGATTCAGTATAGTAAAATATGCCTCAATCGGATTTTCTGAAAATTTAAAATAACCAACGTGCCTAATTGGTGTATGTATGGGCATAATGTAAAATCTAAAATATTATACACTGTATATAGTGTATACTGTATACTGCACACCTATTTTCTCTTAACATAAAATACATGATGTATATGATTGCTTGAGAAAGTTTTTTTTAAACATTGTAGTCTTTCTGTTTGTTTATGCTTTATGTGTAACATGAATTACAATGGATGATTCTTTTGTTCACCCCATGGAGTTATTGTTTATGATTGTTATCTGCGACCATGAACCAATGAAAAATCCATCAATCGGTTATTAAACGGACACTCGTACCAATTTAAAATACATTACATTGATATGAACTGTGCTGAAGAAACAATCAAAATTAGCCTCCTCGGCCAACTTCAGAAGGCTGTAGCAAATATTTTTTTTCAGGATAATGAAGAAACTTTATTCAAGTCCAAGTGCAAGAACACCATTACAAATTCTTTGTATCCACAATGGAGCACGTGACAAAAGCTGGTTGAAAACCCTTGAGTCTATTGCATAATTACTTAAACTTTTTAATACTAGAAGATGTACAAACAATCATTATGTGAATACAATTGTGAAGTTATAACAACAATAATAATTATAATTATCATAAGTAATCAGTGGGAAAAGAATTGTGATGGACATATTTGTGCACTGGCTAAATCTTACTTACCTCTTCGTGTTTCTTTTCTTGTACGTACAAGGTGAGATTTTGGTCTATTCAACTCACCATCATGCTCGTTTGTCATTTTCATTGTTGATTAAAAAAAATCATATCATATTATCAAAAGGAAAAACAACACATTCAGAATTCAGAGCCAAGAAAATAACATGTATGCTGTAATTTTTTCAGGATTTGATTTCAATCCCGAAAATATAAAACCTACTCGAACAGTGTCATCTAGATTGGCCTATTCAGTTTGTGATCAGCGTCGTCAGTATTCAAACACAAGGATTATTCAAAAACCCGTAAAGATTCGCCCAATGACCTTTATGCCAGTTCCATGTGGATGGTTTAAGCTAGATAATTATCAAACTATCTCATTCAGAAAATGCGTTCAAAATCCATATCCTGGAAAAAGTAATAGAAAAAGTGTGTATATATCATTTGCTCTTTTTTATTGCATTAAAAAATATTCATTAATCATAATTTGTAATTAATCCATATTTAATTAGTCGTAAAATTCACTGACGTTATAGGATTAACAATTAACAACTAGTACTTTGCATGTTGTAAATTTTTGATTGAAATTATTATTCAGGTCTGTTGCTGAACGATCAACTTGCTCATGCAAGCCAAAGAACAACCAAACTTCCCTCGCAACTAGCAGTAGCGCCCTCTTCACATGAACCTTTAGCCACAAAGAAATCACCAATTAGATCCATCATCAAAGGATACCTTAAGAGCAATTCCTTTGTGGTTGCACGAAAATCCAATATGGTGACTCCTCCAGTGCCCACTACAAAGGCTCATCATTTGTTACCAGCGGTCTCAAACGGCCATCTCCATAATAATCGTCCAATTTCACAAAATGGTGCAACTGAAAAATATCTCCGTATGACATCGGAGAACAAGACAGTGGTGAGCAGTATGAGTACTAGAACATTGAATTTAGAAACAAGGAATAACATTTCTACCAAAATCCCAGTCATCACTACAAATTCCAACACTGAACAAACAACAACAACAACAGCGCCATCTTTGCAGAACGAAATAGAAAACCAGACTACATTATTCGCTCTACTGCAAGCTGAGAAAACTTCAACCATGTCAAATGAAATCGACGTGACTAGTTCAGTTCATTATGAAGATCCCCATTATGAAATATTGTCTCAAGAAAAGTCCACTGCGGTCATAAAGAGACCTCATAACTTTATTTTTCTATGTACAATTTCCATTCTTATGCTTTTAAATACACTATGACCTTTTTATTTATGCATATTACACGTACAGTATAGTACAAAACCATGTGGTATTATATAAATTTTATGTGCTTTTTTAACATACAATTTTTGAAGAAGGAACCATAAAAAAGCATCTTCTCGGGCAGTACATTATGCATAAACAAATATTTACAATATGCATAGATATAGGTATGTTTGAAATTCCAAATAATTTCATACGATTCATTCAAGAAATTTCCACTCCAATTCAAAAAATGCTCAGAGAGAGGGAGAGAGAGAGTAGTTATATATTCTGTATTACAAATTATAAAATGGCAAATGACAAAAAAGATGCATGATATTACGTGTACTTGAGCTCTGAAACTTAAAATCCTTGGCTTCTTAGCTTGTTGATCGGTCGTTTTTCTATTCACACTCGCAAAATCTTGTCAGTTTCCTATTTGTGATGTATGTGATGTACAATATGAATGGATTTCAGTTTGAATTATTCAATACTCAATACTAACTCAATGCTTGCTTTGTTTGGCTCTACATAAATATACAACGATGATTGTGATGCTTCCACTAACAATGAGAATTGGTAGTACTGATTTTTACTACGCCTAAGTCTCATCCCGGTTTCACCTTGGGTTGCTGTAATTCAAAATTCGAAATCAAATAGTTTTAAAAATAGAAAATTATTCAAAAATGGAATACCGTCTGTTCATTCTCTTGATTGTGGCCATCATCATCTCGCTAGCTGAAGGATTCCCCGCCAGTACGTTTTATACTACTTTGGACTACACTTGTTTTAATCCCTTTATCCATTAAAAATAGTAAGTGTTGCTTTTCATTCAGTTGATGTTTAAATATATTTTTTGTTGGTGATCTTTTAGAGGCCACATATGTTGAGCAATCATCTCTAACTGATCCAAACTCAGTCAAATCCGCTTGGCACGATCGTATTGGTGGAGTTTCTGCAGGTGGATATACTTGGTAGAGTAAAAAGTAAAGAAAATTGCACCAGACTAGACGCAGAAGTCGGCAGTGGAAATCCGCAGTAAAAAAATGTCAACCATTTTTGTGGTTCAGGAAAATTGCATTGCTCTTGTGTGATCGTGTGATCTTTTGACTATAAAGATAAAAAACAAAAATAAATAATAATAATTTTATACAAATAATGTAGTAACACCGTATAATATGGTGTACATTAATTTATGAAACGTATTTCTATTACGAGTGGATTCTGTATAACATAATCTCCATAATGCCTTTTACATTTTTTTTGAAAAAAATCCTTTAAAAATTTTGCAACTCTAAAATTCTAACTCAGCCATTGTACAAGCGTATAATCATCAGCACGACCATTATCATTATTATCGTCATTATTTAGTGGATGTCATTGTGTTGTGAATGAAAACACATCATGCTTTTACAAAGGTCGTATTCAATCAGCTAAACTGATTTAATTCCTACAACACAAACCATAATATACCATGATGTAAAATGCCTATTCGTTTGAATAACTATTGACAGATAGAAATATGAATGTAATAGCGTCGTCTGTTGGCCTTTTGTTGCTCCTGATAATTTCCTGCTATGCATATAATATGTAATGGTCTAAAATAGTTGTACCATATTTTTAGTAGTTTTATAAATATTATGTTATACTAAAAAACCAGTTTTGGCAAAATCTTCCCAAAAATTCGATCCATGGTTAAGTCGAAAAATTCAACCTTTAACTTGCTTTCCAACATGTCCAAAGAAAAATTCAGTACAAGTTGTGTTTACGATGTAGGAAATAAATGTCAGTCTAATAGTTGCAGAAAAACTAGCCGTTTTCGTGGGAGGTATCTTTTTTAGCTAATCCATATTTTATTACTACACACAACATAAATATGTTTCATTAATAGAAATTGTAGTAATCCAAGTACAATATAATTGATATTTAATCATTTTATCATATTTCATCATGGAGACAGATGAATGAGTGAATCTGCTTCGTAACTGGAGGGATTTTCGTAGGTTTTAGTCCTAACAGGTTTCCATGGCTCTCCTTGGTCATAAACTGGCACTAATGCGTCCAACAAGGAAAGATAGCGAAAGTCGTGAGAATAATCCGGTTCAGAGTTGATGGGCTCATTGAATAAACTCATGTCAATTTTTGGAACGGGTTTCAGAAGGAGTTGTGACGGATGTAGTTGTTGACCTTTATTATTATTATTGTTATAAGTATTACCACCTTTAGATTTATCACCCTCCTCCCGATAAAGTTTTTCAAGGCTACTGAATGCAATACGAGGATAACTCCCAGTTCCACTAGTTGACAAGGAGGATCGTGGTGAATATTCTGCAAAGGGATTAGCTAGAACAGAGGTTGATGGCACAGTCATGAGGGATTTGGTTCCATTTTGACCTAGAGTTGTCATTTCGGATTTTACAGAACTTAGAGCCATGTCAAAATTAGAATATTTACTTGATTTTGTTCGTCTCGGAGCTTCTCCTAAAATTTCTGTGTCCCATGAGGATGGCGTGAGGAAACTGGTCTTACTAGTATTATTACTAACAAGAGAATCATTAATATTGTTATTTGTAGGTGTAAAAGTTGATTGCCTTCTTGAGTGATTTTGGCTCTGACCTTTTTGTCTATGCCTAATTAAAGGCGAGGAATTTGCAAAATCCAAAGTTTTCTTTAAGTCTTGACTAAGATCATATTTTCTTGTTTTCTTGAGTGTTTCAGTCATGCTGAAATTGGAGGGAGTGGAATTTACATAACTTAAATTGGTATTACTGATACTGGAATCAACTTTTCCTTCCAGAAAATGAGTACTCGCATCCCAACTGATTTTAGTACTACTTTTTGATGTGGGAATGGTAGATGTGGTAGGCATGGAAAATTTTCTGGAAAATTTAATTCCTCTTTTCACAATACTGTCCTCTGCATCAGAGGATTCAGCATAATTAGAAAGTAAATTGGAAATACTGAGGAGATTCATTTTAGGAGCGCCACCTCCTAATTTGTCCTTGTCTTTCTTGATCCAATTATTATCATTATTACTAATTTTGTTATTTTTTTTCTTAAGTGGTCGTTTTAAACTTGCTTCCAGGGCTAAAGGTAGAGATGAACGTCTAGCCTTTAATTTTTTCTCCAAGTCAGCCGTTCTCATCACTTCATTTTGAATTGAATCTTTTATAGTACGACCACATTCAATGTATTTTGATGTTAGAGAAATTCCATGATCACCATACTGAAGTCCAGACTTTTCACCGACACGACCCAAATGAGAATGTGGATTGGTGGAAGAATTCCAATTTTTAGTACTGTTTGATCCAACCGTGAGATGGCGATTCTTTGATGGTGATGTAACTCCTCTGCCCCTTTCATTGAAATCAAAAGAGTCTGCAACAGATAGTTCATCATCTGCATCTGCAAATACACTGTAACTACGAGCACTACCCAGCTCAATGGAGCCCACATTATTACCAACGAGGCTGATATCCGTCATATTTGAATTGGAGGGTGAAGGAGATGGTGAGATGGGTGGTGAGTGATCTCGATGGAGACTTTTTAATCGAGGTAACGAAGTATTTGGAGAACTTACACCTGCATTCCGATAAACTTCACCCAACTGACCATCAAAATATCGACGTCGTTCATCTAATAATGCACTCAATTCTCGAACTCGATGAATGTCATGTACCATCATACGATTTTTCTATAGAACAAAGTACAAAGAAACTTTTAATTAAAGCATTCACAATTATTTAAATGAGAAATGATTTATTTATCCATCTAATTTTTAAATTTTTTTTACTTACGTAGGTCTGAGCAATGTCATCTCGTTCCTCCTCCATAAGATCTAAGGCGTTTAAACCACCCGTTAGGCGACTATTTCCTTTTCCATTTGTAATTTTACTCATTTTAGTGGTAGAGTGTAGAAAGTAGAGGTTTCTGATAAATATTCTGATTTATTTAGCTTTTAAATTGAAGAGCTAGTCCATTTTCTTGAGGATGAAAAAAAAACGAATAATGTAGTGGAAATTAGGAACGTTTAATTCTAATCTCTGTTCGGAATCGTGGTTTTAGGGAATAATGGGTAGTAATTGTGGAGAATTAGGCACATGAGACACAGGATATAATCTTCTGCGGCTCGATTTCTTCTTGACTTCTGGCTTAAATCACCGATAAAATAGGCAGATGGATGGTTTTATGCTGCTGCAACTTTAGTCGTTTTAAAATTTCCATACAAGCGACATACGACACATTGAGAAAATTTAAATTTCTGGACTCGACTTTGGACTTTGGACTCCGGTTTTTAGTTTTACATTTTCACTTACATTTATATTACTTTATTCTAAATTCTATAAGGATGTTTCTGTGGTTTTGTATTTCGTTTTAATATTGCATTGTAGACATTTAAAATCTGAAAAAGTATCCATGGCAACGACGAATCTTCTGTTTTATCAATATCAATATCAATCATGATTAATGGCACATGGCACACACACGAAGAATTGTTATTATCGTAAACTGCGTAATACTGACGCAGCATTAATGCGTATTAACATATAGAAAAGGAAAACTTTTCACAGTTTGAAGATTGTTGATGCTACATTTTATTCAGAACAGTTCGTAGTACTGATGTTGTGTTGTAAAGACTGTCATTATCATTTTCTTCTACCTTGAAATTATTTAGATTAAAAACTGAAAAGTAAACGCAGAAAACAACAGTATTATTTATTTATTGGCTACGGAAGATTGACAATCATTAGTCTAACAGCAGTAATAAATTTTCAATTTGTGTATTTCGCCCTTTCACCGCCACGTTTTCAAGCCAATAAATTTTTAAATGTAAGTTTATGTTTTTGATTTTCGATTGAAAATTGAAACATTCACATTAACAAGCTTATAAAAGCGTTTCTTTTATTGTATTGAAGATGGAAGATTATATTATACATTATACTTGGCATGGGGATTTTTTAATTGTATATTGTATACCGTCCCTTCCGAGCATTTGGCTTATCATTTCCTCTTAATTTATCTCATATGAGACAGGAGACAGGCAACGTGTGTCTGTTGTCTGTGTGTGACTTACCCATTTATTGTTAGACCGGAAAAGGTATCTATCGTGCACTATCTTATGTATTATGCATAATATTATATAGAACGTTCACCTCGTTACATTTCACATTTCACAGCCATGGTTCCTTTTTTACATAATTTATACTTTACATTTTCCATAGTGTTACATATTATTATGTACATTATTATTATTGTTTAGCAAGGGATTGCTATTTAATTTTTTTCTCTTCCGTTGTATCTTTCTCTCCTACTAATTCTAAACTGAGCTGAACTGCACATTGTGGATCGTGCACATGTAAAAAGTAAAAAATATAGGTAAGTAAAAGTAAGTGAACAGTACACAGTACACACTACACGGTGCACTGTACATGGTGCAAAGTGAAGCGGAGAATGATGAAAGAGCAATGTAATAGATTGGAATGCCATGTACAACGTGTATATTATTGTGTTGTGTGTAGTGTGTACTTTTTGATTTGTGAGTGCATGTGTTTGTGTAGGGGTCGTTAAAATTCAGGGTTATACATATCTCATATCACGTACTCTCGTTTTATCCCATTTTATATCACATCATATCGCATCGTATCGTAAAGCCAGGTGTCCTTTTGGTTTCGGAGGGCTGAAATAGAGGCAGCTGGCTGCAGAACTGCTGGAGAAAAACAAGTTTCTATATTTCAATGTTTCATTCGACAAAATATTATGTGCATTGTTGCTGTATCTAGTATCCAGTATCTACCATGTACATTGCATTGCATTATATTGTATATTGTACATTACACATTAGGCTGAGACTCTCTCTCTCTCTGTATCTATGTTTCTTTGGTTTCGCTTTGGTTTTGGTTTTGGCTTGGACTCGGGCTTCGGAGGGAAAGGACTCTTCAACTTGTATGTGTGCATAAAAATATGCATGTTTTATATCACATTATATTTTGTATTTTGTACATGTGTGAAGTGTGTAGTGTTTACAGTGCACACTGTACAGCGTACACATGATATACATATAATTTCAGGGGAAAACCTGGAGACTGGAGAACATAATATATTTGGCTATATAGGATATACAAGTATATAGAGTATATGTGAAAAGAAGTAGATTTTGCGCTGGAGGGTGCGCAGAAGAGTCCTGGAAAAACAGTACGGGAACATGGACGAATAAGTGACTTTGTGCAAGTGATCCGCTCTCTCCATCATAATAAATACAAAAAAATCTAGTCACAAAAGTCCGTGTTTTAATAATTAATTGTATTATTCATAACATTATTATATTTACAATATTTCCCCACTTGTAATATCAAAGTCTACCCGATCTTCACCCCCTGTTAATTAATTATATCCAAGCGTCTCAAGTACTCACAGTCTGATGTATTTTACAATTAGTGTAGTGTGTAGTATATTATCAGTCATTGTCAACTATTTGTAATTTGTAATTAATACAAAAACCAGAGACAAAAACAAAAGTGAAACAGGAAAGCGACTAGTCAAGTCAGATCGAGTCAATTTAATAGTTTTAGTTAGAACTAAAAAAATAGTGTAAAATGTAAGAAACACAGATAAATTATTTGACAGTAGACATTCCAAATCCCAAATTCCATACAAACATTTTATCCTGTATCATGTGCGATGTGTGACTGTTTAAAAGAAGAAGCTTTGTCAATTTGACATTTGACATTTCATGTGATCTCTCTCCCTTGTCAATTTTTGATGTCCAGTGCAAAGTTTTAAAGTGCAATTTATCAGTTTCATTTTTCAGTTTACTTTCTCTGCTTTGTGCATCTTATTAAAATGGATTGACAAATAGTAATAGTAATGCATCTGGATTCATA
Source organism: Sminthurinus aureus (assembly GCA_034698265.1). NCBI lineage: Eukaryota > Metazoa > Arthropoda > Collembola > Symphypleona > Katiannidae > Sminthurinus > Sminthurinus aureus. The sequence continues at coordinate 44,337 of JAQGBH010000386.1, read as the reverse complement.
ATGAAAGTTTTGAGAAAAAGAGATAAGAAGAGAGGAAAAAAAGAGAAAACAAGCTGTAAACGTGGATTTAGACAGTGAAAAGGACAGTTACTGAATCGTGAAAAATACTATACTCTTAAATCTTGAATTTAAATTTCTCACTGTCCACTATTTTTTTTAAAAAAAAACAAGATTTTTAAATTTTCATCTAGTCGAGGAAAAAATTTGTCAAAGCTGGAATTTTTGACATTGAAAAGTTTTTTTAAAATAAAATAAATAAGTAATAATACTAATAATAAATCCAAAAGAAAATTGTTTTGTTTTGTTTTTTTTTTTTTTTGATCCTGGGAAAAGTGGATGAATTCATTATAATTGTTCTATAGACTGGTGTTTGTGTGTATGTGTGTGTATTTTTTGTTTTGGATATTTGGCGGATAATACAAAATACGAATTTGGGAGAAGGAAAGTAAAGGAGAGAAAGAAAGAGAGAAGGAGAAAGGAGAGAAAAGTGGAATTCGGTTTGGTTTGGTTAGCTGGTGCTGGTGAGAGATGGAGAACTTGAGTGAGTTGAATGAGGACGAATTGAGAGATTCCGTGGCTGTACATTCTACTGGTTCAGTTGTATATACTTCGGCTGATGATGATGATGGTCATAGTAGTGGAGTTTTAGTTGAGCCTTCTCACGGGGACGCTCGAGATTCTTCGCCAGCTGCGTCGTCGCACCACCAACAGCAAACTCCTCAATCCAACAACACACAAGTACAAGTACAACACATCCAGGCCCAACAACAAGGAGCAGCAGGAGCAGAAGTTGTCGTAAGTTCTTGTTCTCTTCCTGGACTTCCAGTTGTCAGTGTGGTTCAGACTCATCATGGGCAAGTCTTCTCTGCAATCCCTTCGTCTGCTCTTTCCAGTCTACAGAATTCCATCTCGTCCTCATCCTCATTGTCAAACCGTCCTCCAGCACTCAGCCGAGTTGTCGTTGTTACCAGTCACGGACATTCTGTCACTTCTCTCCCAATCGCAGGCATACCTGCCGGCTCATACCGAATTCAAGTTAAACAGGAACAAACCGCTGCGGAAGACTTGAGTTTATCTTCAAGCGCTAGTGTAAATAATAATAATAATAATAATAATTCTAGTCAACATAATCAAGATCACGATCAGGATCACGATACAGAACAAGAACACGATCAAGACGAGGAACATTTAATTCAAGAAAATCATCATCACCATCATCATCATCAGCAGCAGCAACATCACCACCAACAGCAGCAACAACAACAACAACATCATCATCATTTATCTGAAAATGAACACTTAGAAAATCAACACGATAATGACAATGAACATGATCCTCGCAACAATGACCATGGAATATCTTCAAAAAATCCAAATACTGTGATTGTCCCACCGAGTGATCATCATCATCATCAACAGCACCATCATCATCAACAACAACAACACCAGCCTTGTGACGACGAAGATTTAGACCAGGAGGATCAAGAAGATCCAGATCGTGACCCAGAAGATTCGAATAGTGGTGGTGAACTTTTATCTCCAAAATTATCTCCGGGTGACGTTCATTCCAGTATGATTGACGCATCTGAATTTCGTGGCTTACAGTCAAGTGGACATGGACACAGTGTCAATGTTGGTCAGCATGTCGGACATGGTGTGAATGAGCATGGAGGATACACGGCCTTGAATGTGAATGTACCAATGAATGGACGGTTGTCACCGGGTGGTGGTTATAGTCCAGGAAATGCAGGCGGAAGTCAATATGCAACCCTAACGCCACTCCAACCCCTCCCACCAATTTCAACAATGTCTGATAAATTTTCATATGGACATGCTGCAGGGAATGTGGCGGGTTCCTTCACGGTTATGCAACATAATGGCCTGAGTAATCTTGGACTTGGGGTGAGTTCACCCTATTCCTATGAAAAACTTTCCGCCATGGGCATGTCACCCCCTCACTATTCTTCTCCGACGAATGGTTTGAGTCTCGGTAGTCTTTCTCACCAGCCTTCGCCCTCCATCTCACCCACCCCTCAACACCCACAACACCATCAACAACATCAACATGGTCACTACAGTCAAAATGGCATGGGCTCACCCATCCATAATAAACCCATGTCACCAAATTCCGCCTACTCTGAAAATTCTTATAATAATAATAATAACAATAATAATAATAATAATTCTAGTGCAAATCCCAATAATAATTCGACTAGTAATAATAATAATAATAATAATAGTTCGGGAAATTCTAATAATAATAATAATAATTCTTCTAATACAAACAATAATAATAATAATAATAGTGCGACGCCACGAGATTTAAGATCCTCCCTCGTGGTTCACAGTGGAACAATTAATAGTAACAACAACAACAACAATAATAATAACAGTGGTCACAATAATAATAATAATAATAACTGTCATAGTCCTTCTCCACCACTGTCTCATCACGGAGGAGCTCATTTGGTCACTTTTGGTGGAGTTTCAACCGGTGTTGCCCTAACTTCCGCAATTCAATCGCAAGTAAATGGACTAGCCATCATCAGTCCTCATAGTAGTCCAGACAATTCACCACCATTAGCCGGAGCAACTGCGGTTGTAGTGGCACATCGAGATGCCTCTTCTCCTCCCATGACAACTTCCAGTCCCATTTCAATGTCCAATATCCAAAATCTGTCCGCTGTCTCCTTACCCGCCGGTGCTAGTTTGTCCACTCAGGCGGTTATAGCAACTCAACAAATCCAACATGGACATGTCCACTCTCATCCGCACATTAGTCATACATCTGCTGGTCAAAATCAAAATCAGCAACAACATGTGGTCAATAATAACAATAATAATAATAATAATAATTCTAATAATAATAATAATAATAACAATAATAGTGGTAGTGCAAAGAATAACAATAATAGTGGTGGTGGAGTGAACTCAAGTTCGAGTGTGAATGTGAATTTGACTTCGACGCCTGCTGGTTCAGGGAATAGTGGTTCCTCCATTTCCGGATCCGGAGAACTCGAGGAAATTAATACAAAGGAGTTGGCAGCTAGAATCAGTGCAGAACTAAAACGCTACTCCATTCCTCAAGCCATTTTTGCACAAAGAGTTCTCTGCAGGTCACAGGTAAATATGTTTTGATAATAATTAATATTTTTTACATGTTTTATTTGACCTTTGCTGTGACATGTTGAAAATTGAAAACAAAATATATTACTTGTTATTTACTTGTTACTTTTTATGAAAAGGTTTTATATGATTTTCCTCCTCTCTTTTCTTTCTAACGTTTTTGCTATTGCGAGTCGTGAGTCTTGAATCTTTTGAAGAAAGTGACTCTACTTTTTGCGGTTTGTGTTCAGTTCAAAATTTAACTAACTCTATTTTTTACCTCCTCTAATTTCAGGGCACATTGAGTGACCTTCTGAGGAATCCTAAACCCTGGTCAAAACTGAAATCTGGTAGGGAAACCTTTCGGAGGATGTGGAAATGGCTACAAGAACCCGAATTCCAAAGAATGTCCGCACTCAGACTTGCAGGTACGACTCATTTTTTCCAATTTTTAATTGTTCATTTACTGTTTTGACGACTACCTGTTTTCTCAAATAACTGTGAGCTTTTGCAACTTACGACATAACCATAAAACATAATAAAGGACAGGAAATAGAAAATAGAAAGATGTGACTGAGGTTGGAGAGAATGTGATTTAATATAATGTAACTGTGTGACTTAAATTATACTTAAGTTTCGAATGGGTTTGAAATGTGAATGGAAACATGTGATTGCGTTCATCAGTCATCAGAGTAAATGTCTAATTTTTCATACTAATCTGTCATTAAACAGTGTAGTCAACATTATATTAGTATAGCGAATAATAATTTCAAAACATGAGACATGATGCATTTTTATGAAAAGGTAATAAAGGCTGACCTACAAACTACAAACTACAAACAAGTCGAGTAATTATTGATGTCTTGTTCTGAGTACATGTGCAATGTGTGTAGTACGTAGTTTGTAGAGTGTAGAGTACAGATACATATTTATTTGTGATGTGTGAGTATTTTGGATTTTGGGTAGCTTCTGGTTTCTGGTTTCTAGTTTCTAGTTTCTGGTCGATTATTTCATTCATTCATTCATCTCCATTCGTTCATTCATTCATTCCGCGTGTGTTCTTCCTACTTTGAAAGAGTCGGGTCGATTTCTCTTTTACTCCTCAGCTCCACACTCCTCAGTCCCATATACACACACACACACGCACACACACTCTCACTCGTGGAATACACAGTAGACCAGCTGAACGACAGAATGTAGAAGAAAGAAGGAAAGAAGGAACGAAAGAAAAAGGAAGAGAAAGAGAGAGCACAGCATCCAAAATCCATATATACTTTCAAATTACAGCATCTTTGTATTTGTATAAAAGGCAGATACTTCTTTTTTCAGTCGAGTCTCACACAACTCACCCAACTTTCCTCGTCACATATTCGTCCTTGTACTTTGTACATTTCCGATTTCCGAATGTTTGACTGTTGATTGTTGATTGGAAAGATCGGTGTTTAACGATACGCTCTTATCTCGCACACCGTTTAGCTGATATTTCAACTGGAATCTCAAAACTGAAATTTCAAACCTCAAAGCTCAAATCTCAATGCCAGTGATCAGTGGTTGATGAGAATTGAGAATTAGTTTTCTCCCAATAAAATTGCTTGATTCCTCTAAAATCGGAAGTGTAAGATTTACTCGTCACTTGCCAAAATATAAAATATACTTCATTTTTCTAATGATCGCCGGATAAAATTATAAAAATTTTGAACATACAAAGCTGAGATATGAATTTAAAATTGGAACTTTGACACAAAACATAATAATTAATAATATAATACTGACAACTGAAAGTATTAGCATTATAATTGCAATCCAAAATGCAAAGGACTATATTATATCATCAACTGTGTGCAATGTGTATACTAAATACGAGTAAATGTAAAGGCAGAAAAGTACTTCTTGCCACCGGCATTGTGTACTGTGCACACACTGTACACACAAACCTACTCGGTAATTCTCCATATTTTCTTCATTACACTACACTTGATGACTCAGGACTTAGGTTTAGACTACATACATACATACATTTACTATGTACTACATGCTACACAGCTCAATGCTCAGTCAGTTCAGGTTCAAAGTTCAGGTTGTTTTCCATTTTCCATGTTTCATCCTTCTGCTTCTATGCTTTTCCCCTTTCTCCTTGTCTTTCATCCTTCCTCTTACATTATATTTTATATTATATGTGTGCTTCTACGCTCACTCTATATTCTATATTCTGTATATTATGAATACTTGGATTTGAGTTGTAAAAGCTAGTACAAGGTACATTCTACATTCTGCATTGTGCATTGTATAGCATACATGACGAAACTCATCCATTTCTTTGTATCCTATGGTATGAAAGAATGAGCGAGTGAGGGAGTGAGTTTCCTTTTCTCTGTATTTATTTACTCTGTCTGTTTCTGTTGTCCTACGACAAATTAAAAATTATACAAGAGTCATTTCTCTTTTTTCCCTGACTCTTGTTCTTTCTTTCTTTCTTCTTTGTCTATCCCATTTGAACATCACATCACAACACAACACAACATAATATCATATCGCGAATATAAGTGACTCGTCTCTTTCTCCTTCTGTCTCTCTGTTGTACTACTTGCCTGCTCTCTGCTCTCACTCTGTATATCTCTATTTTCTCCATGAGTAGGAACAAGAACCAAGAACAAAAACAAGAGTTTTCTACTGTTGACTGTGTTTTTGTCCATGCTCTATACTCCATGCCTCGTATGTATACATAATATGAGGTATGAGGTATAAGCCTAAAGGACTAGCACAAGGAGAGGAAGGAGAGAAGAAGCACTCGTCGTGTATCGTGTGTATCGCGTTGTTGTGTCAAAAGGTCCTTTGTCTTCTCATTGCTAGCCACGTACATTTATTCCTCATATACATTCCTTCCATACATGTATAAACATAAGATTATCTTGCTGTACATAATATGTAGTATGTTGTGTGTATTTCTGCTCTCTCCATGTACTTACGATTACGAGTAAAAGGTAAAAGGGCACACAACACACAATGTATCATGTATGTATGATATGTGATGTATGATAAGAAGAAAATACAGACTGTGACTCTGACTCTGGTTGTGGCTACTACTATACGGGCACACTTAATTCAGCCTACAACATAATGACATGAGGATATCAGGACAAGTATGAGGATAGGAAAACCGAGGAGAATGAACTGACAAAGAGAGAAAGAGAGACAGAGTCTGTAGTTCTGTAGTCTGTAGTCTGTATCATCCACTTGTATATGAAAATAATGTATCTGTACACCGTACACTGTGGCCGTATTTAAATATACATATCAAACGTACATGGTTACATGCATACTTGATGCATATTGTATATAGCAAGGAGAGTGTGTATTGTGTATTGTGCATTGTGTATTGTATGAAAGTTGAATTTGGATTTGGATGGATGGTCTCCTGCCTTGTCTTGCCTTTCTTTCATTCCCTAGCTGAATTGCTGGATGGCTGGTTCATTCGTTGTTATTCGTTCGTGTTCCTTCTTCCCTTTTCCGTTCCGGGCACCAGCTGGTACTCTCACTCTTGTTCTCTGATGACCGCCCTCCCTCCCCCATTCCCCATTCCTCATTTCATTCCAGTCTTCAGGGGTCTCCGTCTCCGTCTCGGTCTTCAGCTCAGCACACACTGCAAACTACAATACACACTCTACACTGCACATTGTACACTGTACATTTTACAGTGAACAATGTGAATTGTACATAGGAAATATGTACGATTCAAATAGGAGAGAAACAATACCAAAGTGGAAATGCTTATTTCTTATTAGGATATAACATGTTATTATTATGTAGTCGTAATAGCAGTTTTACCGTAAACTGAGGAAGGAAGAGTAAAAGCGCCACAAGATATAATAGTAGTACGTCGTACAATGTACAATGTACATTATATATCTAGAATCTAGGAGTAGAAGTATAATGTGTAATAGAAGAGGAATTCTTTGGCACGCGTGGTCATAAAACATATAAAATAGATAGAATAGATGGATACACTCACATGTAGGAAATATGTGCACATAATATTATAATTCATCTCCCATTCAAAAAGGTTATCATAATGATAATGATGATTATGAAAGAATAATAAAAAGTCGCTCACTTGCTCTCCGACTAATAGAAATAGAGACAGAAAGGGAAACAGAGAAATAGTCTCAAATCTCAAGTCTCAACCGACCCCCAGTATTAAAAAAAAACAGAAAAAAGGAACAATAGTCAGAGACTCTGAGTGAGTATATTTCTTGGTGTGTGTGTGTGTGTGTGTTGTTTTTGTGTTTGTTGCTCCACTATATAATTCTAAATTCTAGATTCTAGTGTGCCCACACCCCACCTGCTTACAAACAGGATAAAACACAACACAATAGACAAGAAAGAGACATACAGAGAGAGACAGTCTTCTTTTCACACACACTGTAGATGTAGATTGTAGATGTACATATTACATATGTATGCCTTCTATAGAATCTATAGAAGCTTCCTTCCTTCCTTCTCTTTCCTTGTTCCCTTTTCCCCTGTTTATACATGTACAATGTAAGACTACATTTTATAGTTTGTAGTTTTTGTTCCCTATCTTATATCTACACTCTTCACTCTACAGTCCACAGTCTACACACCTGAGTGACGTCATTCACCGTCTCTCTCTCTCTGCCTGTCTCCTTTGGTGTACAGCGTCTCTTTCTCTATATTTTTCCACACTGATGAAACTTTCCCCTTTCTTCCAACTAATAATATTACGAGCTACACTATACACTACTGACTAAGGCATTTTTTCGGGTTCTGATTCTGGCTCGAGCTTTGGTTTTGGCTATAGACTGTGGATGTACCATAAAATATACGATGCACAATGCACATTGTACATAAAAAGTTGTAAGACATGTTGAATAATGAATAATTTATAAATCTTCTTGAACATGACATGTGACGTGATTTTGATTTGGAACGGGGTACTTTGTTTCAATAATATATTATACTAGGTATTTTGCTTCATGTATTTTTGTCTTGGATTTTTGATGCAAAATGTAAAGGTAGAAGATAGGCGTTTAATCCAAGTTAATTCTAAATTTTATATTCTATCTATCTAAAACGAGATACGAGGGAGATGAGGGACATAAGTCAGGATAATAAGGATAAAGGATGAGTTTGTACAATGCACAATGTACGATGTACATTGTAAATTGTACATGCATATTTACTTGATTTTGGTATCACATTTCATACAGCTTCTTAATTTCACTGAATCCACGATAAGAAATACACAATACTGACTGCTCAATCCCTCTCGTCATCTCTCATCTCTCCGCTCAGTCTTTTCGTATTTGGTATTTGGTACACCTTTTCTCCCTTAACATAAACCTGACCACGTGCTTGTATTTCAATTTATTAATAGATAAATCTACAATCGGCGGGATTCAGAATCTTCTTAATGATTTTCTAATGATGATATTTTGAGAGTTGAAAAATGTGTATGTTGTATATGCAGTCAAGTCTGCGTAGCTTGTGCCTTGTGCCTTGTGCAGTATGCAATATCATTAGTATTATTATCTTCTACAGTATTAATTCGTCCAGATCTCTAGAATCTAGAATCTAGAGTCCAGAGAAATACACAATGTATCGAGGATCGAGGGACTTTATACCTTTTTGTACATTATTAAAAAGAAAATGAGAGACGAGAGTTTGATCAGCTTTCATGTTCATGAGTCTTTGCTTTTGATTTCGTATTCCGTCAATCTACTCCTACAAATATGTACATTGTACAATGTACATTGAGAATCTAGGTTCTAGGTACATGATATTCCTCAAATTAATATCGTAGAAAACAGAATAAACAGTAAACCCAAAACCAAAACCAAGACATGTTTAATGTAGACATTCCAGGTTCCAGGTAAATTAGGGAAGAAAGTCTGTGTGTACACTTGTTGAAAAAATAAGCTGGAACCGGAGGAGGATTACGTTGGCAAATTGACCATTAGTCTCAAACCGGAGAATTGAGAATAGACAATCGACTTAATATGGGTTTTTGGTGTGCTCCTATAGATGATGATTTGGACTTGGATGATCTTAATAAACTTAATGATCTAACTCATTACACAATTTGTGAGGAGCGCGTCCAAGATTTCCGCTCAGACAATTTTGACAGATTTTTAGAATAGACTATTGAGTATTGAGCATTGAGAACTGAGAACTGAGTACTGGTTGTGACTTCATCTTAGTTTGAGATTTGAGAGACTATCCTGCTGAAACGGAAAAATTAGGGAATCAAAATCAAGAAGCCACAAACAACCAAACAATAAACAAGTATCGGTCATAGCTAATATCAAATATCAGATACGAGCAATTTGTAACCTTTGACATTTAATCCATACACTCTCTGTTTTCATGCATACAACAACTTTCTGTAACTTACATAATTCATAATTTTACATCATTCTATGAAGGAATCGGAAATGGGAAATGGGCAGACAATTAAAAATATTTAGTTGTGTATGAAATGAGATACAATACATGATCATTACTATAACTTGTAAGGGTATTGAGTAGCATATAAAATGTTTTTAGTCTCGGAGCGCGTCGTTGAAAATACATACATATTTAATACTGAGATGACCAAATCTCAAATGATAAAAAACGTACATACTAATTATGTAAAACCTATTCCAATTTTGTATCTACCCTTTTTGATAAATTTGATATTCGTAATTATTGGTATTTGAGATTCCTTGCATGTCGTTTTCTAAATCAACATTGGAGAATCCAGACAGTACTCCAAAATTAATGTATACATTTACCCCTCAGAAATATGCATGATCAATTAAAATGCAGTTTATTTTTCAATAAAAATAAACCAATCAGCTTGTCTTTGATTTGATTTTGTTTGGTTTGGTTTCATTTGATTATGTTGTTTGACTTGGTCCAGTTGTGACTTGTGACATTTGAATTTTGACTTTGACTTTTGTGACCATGAATGTGATGAATGTGACTTGTGTATGTGGTCAATGCGAAGACATGATGAACATGTGTCATGTCATGCCATTTTATATTATGAGTTATGAGTTATGTGATTAACTAAGTTATTATGTCATGTACTATGATTCTTACTAATAATTATTAATTATTATCAAAAAGTATTATTGTTATATTATTATCAAATTTTTTAGTTTGTTTTTAATTTTTTCCATAATTTTCTTTTTTGATTTCTCGATTTTTCTCGCTCGTTTGTCCTTACGTTGCGATTACTCCAATCAACTCCATCTTTAAATGGACTACCTTCATCTCCATCTCCATCTCGATCCTTCTCTTACCTGACCTAAACTGATTTTGGATTGCAATGGATTGGAATAGGAGCTGAGAGACCCTTGGCTCATCGTCTTCATCGCCATGACCATCGTGACCATCATGAGGAACAATCGGATACTTGTTATGGCCAAGATGATGATGATGACGAGTATTTAGCTTTTGGTGAGTGTCCGTTTTTTTTCGCTTCTAAAATCCCTATTTTATACGGTTGTTTTTCTTTATACTCTTCCGTTTCCTATTTCCTCTCTCATTTATCTATTTATTTGCTCATTCTCTTTTGTCATTGTCTTTTCTCTTTCTCTTTTATCTCAACTCTCAACTCTCAACATTTCATTGCATAATAATAATATAATATATTATTATACTATGCAGAATGTAGAATACTTCTAGAATACTCTGCAGTCTTTTTTCTCCCCTAAATATTTTTGAGTCACTGATTTTTTAAAAGTTTCTTTGCAACTAAGCGCAAGTACTTTATTTATACTTTATACTATAAAATACATAAAAGTACCAGTACAAGCATTATTATTATCATGACGGCATTCATACTGTGGATTCCGTACAAAGTCCAATCCAACATCCAACTCATCAGTCCTCGAAAATGTGAGGAGTGAGGAAGAAGGACGGAAATATTCTAGATTCTAGAGTGAAGAGATTGAGTACATTGAGAGGAGAGAGAGAGAGAGAGAACTGAGCTCATTTAATATGACGGCGAGGAGTATACAGTAGTAGTATTGAAGAATGGAGAATAGAGAACCATGTGGTGGATGAATCATTACCAAGGTTTTAACTCTACTTTTTGAAATAGTATAAAGTATAAAATATTATGTAGACTGTAGACTGTAGATAGCATATGAAATAACGTGTGGCAGGCAGTGTGCATTTAGCTTTTTTCCCTTTTCCGAAGGCTTGGAGAACGGGAATGAAAATGAAATTTACCTACGGGCTCACTTCTAAGTTCTCTTTCTCTCTGTTCTCTGTTCTGTCCTTTCCCTTTGTTTCCATTACATAGCACAAAGCAGTAGCCAGTATCCAGCATCTAGTATAGCGGTATAAAGCATTACTCTTGATATGTACACAACTACATATCTGTACATTCATTCATTTATAATCTATACGTAAACATACATATTATGTACATATAATTTTTGATATAGCTGCATTATCAGCATTAACAAAAAAGAGGAGGAAGAAAAAACATCGAGTAACATTTTCTATCTATCTGACATTTCCTTCATTTCATTGTTTCCTCGTTCTCCGTCCTCCTTCTCTCTTCCTACTTTACTACTATCCATATACAATGTACAATGTACATCGTACATCGTATCTCGTATATCAAGCATAAAGAAAGGAAGAAAACTATACCTATGTATATACATTTGTTAAATGTTCAATGTTGAGCGTATACGTACAATGTACAATGTACAATGTGCATATAGGAATAGAATGCAACAACGGAAGAAGAAAATCCTAGTACATATGTATGTATATACATGAACATGCACAATATACAATGTACAAAGAACAAATGAGAAAGAAAGCCCACATTCAGTATTTTTAAAGTTCAACTCAATTCAGCTTTGAGCTTTGTTCCCCTCTTCTAATTCCATGTATTTCCTTCTTTCCCACTGGATACTGACGACTGACGAGTCAGTCAGTATCCAGTATTCTAGTCCAGTCAAATCCAATCCAATCCTTTCCAATCCAGCTTTTAACTCTTTCCCCGTGTCTACTGTCTTCCGCCTATAGTGTCTTTTTTCTGCATTTCCCTATTCTTTTTTGTTATAAAAATTTTCTCTTTCTCGATTCTCGATTCTAGAATCTAGATTCCAGATTCTAGATACAAATGTATTGTACATGCTAACAGATTATGTAAAATTAGTATAAGCGTGCATGTTGGTTTCTTGGTTGTACTTTGAACATTATAAATACAAGTAAAAAATTAAAATATTGCTATTTGTATTGCATATTGTATGCAAAGGTATCCTGCTGTCAGTGTGCATGGAATATGGAACTTGCAACCTGTAATATTCAATATTCTACATTCTACAACCTACAACATGAGCAGTTTTGCACGTGCAATATGTGTGCATTATATTTATTGATTACTATTTAAAATGAATGGAAGCATTGTACATTGTGCATTGTAAATTCAGGGTCGAGGGACAATTTATTAGGTGCATAATTAAACACTGTTTACTGTTTACACACTAACTTGTACGTCCTACTTACAATAATTATAGGTAATGGAATTTAATAAATCATGAATAAAAATTGTTGAATGGCAAAATTTACAACAGGAATGAATTTCAAATCAATGAAGTTTCTTAGCCTCACCTTACCGTTACTATTTACTATTTACTACTCAGTGGTACAGTTGACAGTATTCAGCAACATGTAAAATAGATGAATGTTTGTAAATTTTTCTGGCCATTTTCAATTTCAAAATTTGAATGGAAATACATCTAACATTAAACGAAAAACCAAACCAAAAGCTTTAATTCTGAGGAGTAGAAAACTTATGTGCAATGTGCAACGTATGATGGATAGTTCTTTTACTAGGGGAAACCTAGAGTCCAGAATCCAGAATCTAGCGTCCAGGTGTTTTTTTTTTATAAATTTTTAATTTATGTCTATTTTTTACGCTAGGAGATAAACAGAGGATTTTTTCACTGTGTGCTGGGAGTACTTCTAGCTTCTAGCAGATTGTGTTTTGTATTTTATATTTTACTAGTACATGGTGCGGTGAGGTAGTTATAATGATAAAATAATGGGATTAAAATAATGGAACGAGAGGAAATTACAATGAGGAAGTGAATATATGTTACATATTATGATATATTATGTTGTGCATGTTGTGGAGAATGGAGATGTATCTACAGTCTAGAATCTACATGTGTTGTGCTTTGTGCTTCTTCTTATTGGGCGTCATGGACCATGGAGATAATCGAGATATAGCATGTGCTCTCTGTTTTGTATTCTGTCTTCTCATCAGTCCGTGTGATTACACAGACAGGAGGAAGAGAAGATAGATATTTTTATGGCCATATTCTTTTGGAAGGGGAGCAAAGGGAAAAAATTCAAGTGTCATATGTAGTATGTAGTATGTAGTGGGGATAAAAAATGAGCCAAAGGATGTCGATTGTCAATCTTGATGTTGATGATGATAATGCGGTTGACAATCTACATGTAGTATATGGCCTTGTTTTTTTGAAGATAAAACGGTGAATGATAAATACTTAAAGAATATAGAATAATAAAGAGTGAAGAGCTACGACACAGAATGTGAAAACCAAGGATTTAAAACTTAAATGTATGAAAAAAATATAGAATACCTACAAAACCTACAACTAATGTTATTTCCATCCAGAAAATATTAATAAGATTCTCTTTTTGAGCTACCTACAAGATTGTTTTAACAAGTAAATATATTATTATACCTACTATTTTTTAATATAATATGCTTCAACCTTCAAATGTTATCGGTATCCGTTGCTTTGCTCTTTTTTCCTGCTATTTTTCAATATATGCATGCTTTTCCTCCTGTGGAATGTTTTGACGTCGAATTTTTCTGCTAAAAAGAATACCTGAGCGCTCCTCTTTCTCTCTAATACTTTCCCTTTGCTTTGTTATATATCTATCCATAGGACATCGTACATCATGCATCCTACAAGCTCCAAGCTCCAAGCTATCCTTTTATTTTCTCAATGCATTTCCCACATTCCTCTTTTGCTCACACAATATTATATATAATATATTCGAATTCAAAGACAAATCTTTGTGAAGGAACAAATTCCACTCATTTTCCTCTCCTCTAAACTCTAAGCTCTAAACTCATTTCCTTGTTATACATTGTCGTTGTAGAATCTAGAATCATATGTCATAATGTTATATATGTAATATGTAGTATGTTGTGCACGGGAAAACTCAAACTGAGCTGAACTGAATTTAAAAAGGAGGAGCAGAGACAAGAGACAATAGACAAACAAAAGAGAGAGAGAGATAGAGAGAGGAATGTGGATTATAAGTTTCATGTATTTTGTGTATGCTATAAGCACCTATTTTCCACACACAATCTTCAGAACAAAATCCCTATGATGCGGTCTCGCGACTTTCTTTTTCAACTTTTATCATGCACGATGCATCGACTATCAACTACCAAATCTGTCCGTTTTACATGTGAGGAATATAATGTACAATGTACATGTACAATGTACAGTGTATGATATTAGTAGAAAGCATAAATATGTTACATATAATGGAAAAACTTTTTGATCCAGAAAGTATTGAGCAGTATTGCCTTTGACAGTTTTTCTCACTTCTTTGTTCTTTGTCATTTTTATATGAGTAATGAATAAATAAATGCAATATTAAAAATACTGATGTACACGAGCCATCAGAAAGGAACAAAATGTTTAAACTTTTAAAATATCTTCTATTGTCAAAACTCTAAACTCGAAAGATGAAAACAAAGTTTAAATAAAAACTTAATGCATTACGGCTTACAATTTTTAATGTTTACTTCTTTTGTTACTCATTCATTTTCAACTATCGACATTCAAGATTCAAGACGAATGGAGTTAGGAATTAGGAGTTGTAAACCTCAGTTTTACGCTGTCATGAAATTTGAAATTTGATCATATGTCATATTCTCGTGTTGCATGACTTGAATGTTGAATTTTGAATTGAAAGAATGACAGCGGACTATTGCTGTTTACTATTTACCCGTAAATACGATTCCTCAGTCATGTGTCACACGGCACAGACTTGCTTAAATATCATCAACCCGTGCAACGAAATAAAATGAAATTCAATGAAACCACAATCGCAATTTGCAATCTATACAATATACAACGAACAATGTTGTGTGTAGAGGTTCGAAATTTGTCGGACTAAACATGTAAAATGCATGTACAATGGACAACGTACACTGTACATTCAAGGATGTGAGTTGAAGTATCTCTGTCTGTCTGTCGGTCTGTTCTAACTTCTAACTGTACTGTGTGTACTGTGGAGGAAGACGAAACTCTTCAGTTCTCAAAAACAAACATTTGAGTTTGACATTTTTCACCAAATTCGGACTTTCCTGTCTCCATTTCCAATTTCCAAGGAGAAAGAAAAAGGAGAAGGAAAATGTAATGCCCTTGTCTATTCTCTACTCTCTATCATGTAAACATTAAACATATCGTCACACACGACACACAAGTACGTTTGTGGTTCATACCAATGTAAAAAGAACTCCTTTCCCTTTTTGTGTACAGTGTACAATGTACTGTATTCTGCATATACACATTTAATTGGTTCTGTGCAAACTTTGACTGCCAAAACATCTAGAAAGAACTCCCACATTATTTTCTACACAAGTAATAAGTAAGAAAGATATGTATACAGTATACAGTGTACAGTGTAAGTGTAGCAAGTAATATGTATTATATATTATATATGTAGAACAGTGTGAGAAAAGCTAGAGCCTAGAGCCCCTTCTGTCCACAGTCTACAGTCTACACGTAGAAAGCAGATGATTGAAGATGTGAATAAATATGGTAGACAAATACGTTTGAGAGGTATTCCATATTTTTGTATTTGGTATAAGGAAAAATGGTAAAATACAAAATACAAACTACAAACAGAGCATAAAATAGAATAGATATATTGTACCAATGCACAAGATATTCTAATGAGATTCGGACTTTTCTCTATTCTCCTTCTCGTGGCTTGGCTTGGTTTAGCTTAACACGTATGTCGTACTATTATCCAGTATCTAGTATCTAGTACTACTATATACAAAATATGTATATCTGTACATTGCGCAATCCGGAGTCCGGAGCCATTCTCCTCCAGCCTAAGTAAGTACTCGAGTTACGAGTATATCAAGGCAAGAAAAGTGGTGATAGTAAAGGTACAAGGTGTTTCAAAATTACTTTTAACTTATATATTTATTCATGAAATATTATAAGCTGGAAGTTTTAAACGCCTCTTTATACTTTATGCTTTATACAACATGTCCAATGTGCATATTTCATATTATATTAGTTTAACTATTTTACAAAGAATCTCGTTGCAGATCTGTTAAAATGTCTCATTTAAGCTCTCGAAAGTAGAGAAAGCAGGGAACAGAGAACAGAGATTCAGTTAAGACAGTAACTACATATAAAGGATAAAAGGTAGGAATTAGGGAGAGGAGGGAGCTTGAGAAAAAAGGAATTTGAAGCACCTTGTACATGGTAAAATGTCCATGTGTATTATACTTATGTACTTTGTTTGGTCTTGGTCGTCATGGTGATGAGTACAAGTGACACTTACTCACAAACTCTTTTCTTTTATTCCTCTTCTGCTCTGTGTACAGTGTACAGTGTGTGATGTACATGTATGGATGGATGGATGTATTATTATGTAGTTCAACTCCACTTGTGCAAGTAGTAAGTATATGCACCTATCCAAGTATATCCATTAGCATTTCCACTGCTCTCTATTTTCAAACCCTTCAAATACACGAGTACAAGCAGAAAGCAGAAGCTTTCCTTTTTTTTCACCACGATGAATAGTGAGTGAGCGAGTGAATGAGCAAGGAAGTAAAATCCGCCCAACTATTTACTATTTACTTGCTATCTACTATTTACTTCTCGAGAGAGAATAAATACATAATATATAATAGTAAATGATGAATAAATAAAAATGGAGTACATTTGCTCTAATTTCATACTGTGTTGTAAATTGTCAAGGTATGTACAATGTAAAATGTAAAGTATTACACTAGCGTTTAGTGTGTACACTAAATTCAAAACAAAATGTAAAATGAGAGGAGTAAAAAAGATATGATAAAAAAATGATATTTAGTATTAAGTAACTTTTTAGCCGTGAACGTTGTAAGTTAAATTTAGGTTGAAAAACTACAAGCACATAACACATTACATTTTATGCTATATTTCTTATTTCTGATTTGACTGCTTTTCGGTTTTCTGTTTTGGGCTTTTGGATACTTGATAGTTTAAGATATAACATGATGAGGGTTGTTGATGATTCAGTATTTGCTGTACAGGAGAGAGCATATTATATTATGTTGTGTATTCCACGTACAATACACAGTGTGCAGTATACATGTGTGTGTGTGTGTGTGGTTCGTGCCAGGCGATTGGTGGTGAGAGAAAATGAAAAACAGAGTTTAGAGTTCTTTCTTTTTCTCCCTCTGATTCTTTCCTCCTGTTCTTCTACATGTTCTTCTTTCCTTCTTTCCTTCTTTTCCCTGACTCGTACCAATCACCGGCGAACTCTCCCTTCTTTCTTCTCTCCGTTCCTTTCATTTTCTTTATACTGTATTATCATAATACTGTACTGTACAATAATCCGCTAGTTCTGGCACTTCTTCTTTTCTACGTTTCTACTTTTCTGCTTTTCTACCCTCCTCACTTTCTTCACAACCAGAATTAGAAAATGTACTATGAGTCTAGAGTCTAGAGTCTAGAGTCTACATACAATGTATGTACATGGCAAAAGTTTGAGTGGAAGAAAAAAAAGCGACCAAGAAATATCAAACGCACGATTTTACGCAGTATCTCATGGCTCCTGTTATCCTGTTATACATGACATGATATGAAAAAGAGGAAGCATTCTTCAAGTTCTCATGTCCAGTATGCAGTATGCACATTATTATACTATTATTATACTATTGTTCATTCTATGTGACACATTATATGATGTATGTATGTTGTATGTTGTATGTTGTGTGTACCAAGTCCTGAAATCTAAAAAAGTGTGGGAAATATTTAGTCGTCAACATAGAAAAAAAATCAAAACATTAGTGTTCTGTATATGGATTTGACAAGTACGAAAAGGATAATAAACACATTGTAAAATGGGCATGCTAACAGATGAAATAATAATATTTTTTTTTGTTTAATTTCTAACAGGAAAACCAACGATGCACTCGTCGTCGTGTATGCAGGTCAACTTGGGATTTAATTGTGGCTCCGATGAAACCATCTCCGCAGGCATCAGTAAGTACATCATTACTTAAAACTTGACATTTTGCATCTGAAATAATATTATAATATTAAATATTACATCACATTACACGACACTTGGAACTTGAAATTTCAAGTTACCCTTTACAATGTACAATCAACAATTCACAAGAAAAAGTCTACAACTCAGAAGAATTCCAGTGCTTCAAAATTCAAAAGTAAAGCATGGGTAGTGGATTCCTAAATAACACTATGTATTTCGTATCACCAGCTCCCAGCACTAGAATATTATTTATTATGTAATGATATGAATTACGAGAGTCCAGTTTCCGAAAAATTATACCCTCAAAAGTTATGGTCTATTTACTGTAAACAGCTTGGTCTATTCTGCACAATAATGTACAAGGCACATACAGCTGCAAATACAGTATGTAGTATGTAGCATGTATAATATATATGAGTAAATAAGTACTGCGAAAGAGGAATGAAAATAAGAGAGAATAAATGTGGATTTGTTGGAGTGTCATCAGGTATTTTGCCTCTACCTTTTCCATATGTATGTCATGTTTCTATCTGTATTACTTACGATTAGAGAGGGGGGAAAACTCCTGTGCCATTCGAATTAGACTACATATTGCGCATCGTTAAGCTGAGTTGAGTTGGCTTGAGTTGGCTTGAGTTGACTTGACTGTAGCTCATTCTTCCAGATTCTTTCCAGAGCTAGAGAAAGGGAACGAGATAGGTGAATAGAGAATACGCTGACATTATGTCTGTCTGTCTGTCTTTTCTTTGTACATGTATACATATATGTATAAAGTATGGTATGGATATAGCCACATATGCATGTACATATAGTATATACTGATATGCGTCCATAAATGTACGTCCGTTTGTCCCTTGATTTGTCATCATTGGGAATTGTCCATATGAGAGAAACTAAGAACTAAAGAAAGAAGGAGAGAGCTTTCAGTGGGGGAAAGAAGAAAGAATTGGAACTGGAATCTCCACTCAAGTTGTTTTACATACAATAAAAATCTCCTTTAGTTCTCTCCCTTGTTACTTGTTACCTTCAAATTTGAATTCCCTTCTTCCTCCTCTTTTCTCTTTTATAGTGACGTTGACTTTGGTTTTAGTTTTAGCTTTAGCTTTTAATGTTCTTCTGTCTTCTATACTCTGTACAGAATCATGCATTGGAGTTGGATTTGGAACAATGGGCAATAGGACTACGGGAGGAGGAAGATGAGGTAGAAATTTGAGTAGGGATAATTGAGAATGACATGACACTACCACTATGAACGAACTACGAACGGGTACGTTTGGAGTTTGGAGCTGAAAGTTGAAAAGTCATCTGTCTATCTGTATTCACTATTCAGTATTCAGGCAAGAGACATGGAATATCATAGTCTGGTATCTTTTATTTGGTAAATCGTATCCAGAATCCAGTGTTTAGTATCTACTGTCTAGTGTCTAGTGTTTAGTGTCAAGTGAGTAGGATGTAGGAAGAGGGAAGGGGAAATGGAGAGTAAAATAATAATGATAATAATTGTTGCCGTAATTAGTCCATTAGAATGATTTGGGTGCATTTTCCTATTTTGTCCCTTGGAACAATAGAAAGAAAGAAAGATGAAATTGCTCTATCTATCTCCCTTTTCTAGGCTTGAGTTTGGGTCTGGATTTGGATTCGGATTTTAGAGGGAGAGGAAATTTATTCAGAGTTGAATTCTATGCATATGTTGATTTGGACTTTGGATTTGGACTTCCTGCGGACTGACAAAAAATTGAGGGAGTTCTAATACACCATTCACTAGCTTATCCTCTAGCTCGTCATCTTCATCTTAAAGTCTGTCCTTCTCGCCATATGTGCAATGTACAATGTACAATGTTCAGTATACAGTTGAACTCATTAAGTACGAATTCTGAAAAAAGAAGGAGAAAAACAATATGTGAAGCTAGTACTGTACATAAAGAAGTTTAACATCGGACTCCAGGCGATAAAATTGGGCAATACTTTGAATTTGAATTTGAATTTCCCCTCGAGTGAGGAAAATGGACAACTTGAAATAAGCAATGAGTTTTTCAGACAATGCAATAGAAAAAGGTCAACATGTACATTAAAATGTCAAACGCTATGTGCTTTATACTTTGACTTTTCCTACCCTCCAAAATAATGTTAGTTCCGACTTCCGACTTTCGAGCTCCAAGTTCCGGGGGAAACACATTCAACTCTATGTAAATAATAGCAATAAAAGAAAGATTTTAAAGGGAAAAGATGAGTTGAATTGAGTTGCAAACTCTAAACCCTGCAAATTCAAAAGGACAGTATCAAAAATACAAGAAGGGTGGACCTTTTCCTTATTCCTGTTTCCAGTCACTCCTAGTTTCTAGTTCCGTTTGTCTCATACCAGTCATACCCAAAGGCAACGGGAATCTAGATTCTAGAATCCAGAATCTAGAAACTATGCTACATGAAGCAATTATGTACAATGTGAATGTGTGTACAGTATACAGCATACGTACTATAAAATTAAGTGCGTACATGGAAAATTCAGCTACGTATATAATTATTTTGTGCTAATTATTGTTACTACACACGACATGCTCCGTGCTCCATACTCCATACTGTATACGGTATGTAGTAGGTAGTACAACTGAAAACTACAGCTTTTTCTCCTTTCTTGGTTTTTGCACGTGGATTTTGGGCTCTGGACGTTGGAAATCGCATGTCCAAAACTTTTCGGTGCCCTGTCATATAGAAAACTTTTACTTTGAACTTACTTTTTTTCTCAAGGGGAAAAGAAAAAGTTCAGCTTATGTCTATAAATACTTATACAGTAGAACCAGGGAAAGCCATGCTGATTGTGAATATTATTGCCGTTATTACGCCCAAATATAGTTGACCTACTACAAAATACAAACTACAAACTATACACACATATAAAAGCTGCGTGAGTACTTTGATTCTTGACTCTTGACTCTTGACTCATTAAAAAATTAAGAAGAATATGTGCCCTTTCTATTTTTTTACATTTTATATTAAATTCCCTGTATATTTTGTGAATCTCATACTTTAAAATATCTGTAATATTTGTATATTTGTAATCTGTAGTGCCAAAGTCCCATCTTTAATATTTTGAAAAAAGGACTTGAATTTTGAATTTACATGTTTTGCTTCATCTCGGGATATGTTAAATGTTAAACACTTTTGTGTAAATACAAGATAGAAAATACACATTTTGAATGTTGAATGTTGAATTTGGACATTTGCCATCTATTTATCCTTGACTAGCTGTTTATTTATCCTGCAGGTACAATGTACAATGTACTGGGTACGGATTGTGGATGTATATTTGAGTTTTGAATGTGATGGGGGAGGGGAGAAGAGAAGGAAGAAAGACAGAGGCGTCATATTCTGATTCTGATTAGTGTATTTGCAAAGTATTTTCTCATTTTCATTCTTATGGTTCTGTTTGGAAATGGATAGACGATAGGCAAAAGACGAAAGATGGAGAATGTAGGATGTAGAAAATCGAGTGAAGAAGAGCCTGTTGAAATTGTGAAAATGTACACAAGACAAGTATTCTGTGCTCTATGCAATATCTACGAGTTTCTACTTTCTACTAGACTTATCCACAAGACGAAACGGAAAAGGAAAAGGAACGTCATACACACATAATAATAATATGTCTACATATCTACTCATGTATTCACTCTCTTGCTCTGTCTCTGCCTCTCTCCTCACACTTTCTCATTTTCATCCTACATAAAAACACATGTGTGGAGATAAGACCTAAGAAGAACAAGTAGAAGACAACAAGAGAGAGAAAGGGGGCTGAGAGGATGGAAATGACTTTTCCTCTCCCTTCATTTGAGTGGAATGTGCGACAAGTCCAAGTCCAAGAGCAAGGACAAGAACAAGCGCCAAGAGCAAAAACAACAGCAACAAGAAGTTGAAAGAAAAAGAAGATTTTGTTTCTTATGTCTCAACTTTGTCTTCTCGTGATTTTGCTGGTTGCTGGTTGCTGTTGGTGGATGTTCCTAGTTCCTAGTTGGTAGCTGGTAAATAGTGGTATAGTTGATATAGACAATAATAAGCAGCTCACACTATTACAACTTTCGAGTCCTAATAAACTCTTATCATCTTCCATACTTGACTGCGTCCATTACCACTTTCTCCCACTTTAAACAGAAATACATGATACATAATGCATCTACATATTATTATGTATTACCCAGCCATTTGTGTATAGTGTATACACACTTGTACAATATATTATGCATGTGTGTAGAATGTAGAATGTAAAGGAAAAGAGCCAACAAGAACAAAAACAAGTAGAACAAACAACAACAATAATAACAATTCTCCTTATTTTTTGGAACTGCCTAGAACTACAGACTACAGAACACAGAATACGGAAAACAAAGTGCTGTTGTGAAAGTTGAAACTGGTAAAAAGATAGGGAAATCCAAGAAAACCCAGTCGATAGAATCTTGAATATAACCATATACCATACAGTATACAGTGCATAGTGTATGTTGTACATTTTAAATTATACAAATGCGAAACACATGTCCAAAGTCCAAACAGAGAATCCAGAATCCAGCAGGATTTAACTTTTCATCGGCCACCCACCAAACCACTCACTCACTCATTCAGTGAGTATTAGTCAGTAATTATTTCCAAATTGAAAACCGGACTTGTACGGATAATTGGAATTTGAATTGCTTTTTGAATGACTCAAGACTCAAGACTCAAGACTCGAGACTGAAAAGAATAAAGAGAAAGAGGTAGATTTTCAGGTCCAGCCACTCTAGTCACTCCAGTCTTTTCTTCTTCACAGTCTCTACTCTGTACTAATGATGATGATTAAGACTTTAATTGAGGATTGAGATTACATCCTGATTTATGTATTTATTCCCCTCTTTAACCTTTTACATCCTCAACTCTGAACCAACCACCCTGGATTTCCATTTTTCATTCACATTCGACATTCGACATTCCAAATGCTACTTTCGGACCCAAAGTCGACTTCGACTAGCATGAATGTGGTTTTCATGATTGCTTTTAAACATTGAGGGACTTTTTTTTTGTCTCTTTTCATTTCTTTTCCTTTCTTCATTTTATTCTTTATTTTGTTTGCTACTATCTACTACTATCTCCTACTCTGTGACCCTGTGCTGTACCGTACCGTATGTAGCACAGCTCAGTTGATGTTCCTAGTTCCTAGTTGATGGACAAAGAGTTGAATAAATTATATGTATGGTGAATGGTGAATGTTGAATGGTGGATGTTGAATTACAATTTGTATGAGTTCAATTCAACTTTGCTCAGTCTCTTTGCCTTTCTCCATCGTGATCATGTGTATCTAGTATCTAGTATCTCGTATCTATCATGAATCATGAACCATGTAAAAAGAAAAGAAAAACGGCATCAGTTTCTCATCAAGTTCTCATTCTCCTTTTCTTTCTCTGTTGTTTTCTGTTTTCTACAGGCAGCAGCTAAATTCATTTTTTATTTATTTCAGTGTCGTCCTTATAGTCTGTATTCTCCATATTCCATTTGTTCTGTGTAATGCGAGTGACTCTGAGTTACCCTCTTTGTCTTCTTGTTTGTTGGTTGGACTCGGTTTGGCTGCTGACTTTATCCACACACAACACAAAACAGACATAGTATACGAAATGGTACATAACTTGATGACTTGATGGTATGTGATTTCGTGACCAGAAATATTTCAACGGGCTCTTCAATTTTGAATTTTTGAATGTTTACATGTCTGAATTTTGAGCCCTGTGTTGCCTTTTGTCTTGTATCTTGTACTTCATTTTGTATTTTGTATGATATTTCTTGACTCTATTTTATTGGAGAAGTGATCAAGGAGCTCAAATTTATCTAAGATGGAGATGGAGGTCTATTTGTACATTGTACATTCTACATGTTTTGTAGTTGTGCGGCAACACCAAATATAAAGTTGATGGTTGATGTAAGATGTAATATAATGTGAGTCAGTTTAGAATTTAGAGTTTTGAATTTTGAGTTTCCAGACGGTAATGCTTTCTACTTTCTACTGACTCACATCAAAATTCAATTGCACAAAATATATTGTGTACATGATGCATTTTCTATGTACAGTGTACATACAGGAAAGAGAGAATATATGTATGGGAGAGGAGAATCAAATAAAACCAAACCAAAACAAGCCAACTGCTACCACAAAATTAGCATTTACATTTGGTGTCGATCATTTAGTCGACATGAGACATGAAGTTCTTAAGCAAAAATCCATTTTGCTCACTCACTGATTCAAATGATATTACTCTAATGCTAGTACTAGTACCTTTCTCCTCTTTCCTTACTTTTTTTATTTGGAGTTTAGAGGATACAGAGATTTTCAAATTTGTATACAGAGAATACATTTGACAACAAAATACAAAATATATTTCATGCGTCGCAATGTAAAATATCAAGTCATCAAACATTCATCTAGATCACATTACTAAAAACTGAACCTTTTCTAATTTATTTTAAATTTCCTATTTTTATATATGTACAAGTCAAAATTTCATAACAGTTTTTAAACCCCTTTCTTTTTTTTTGTCTTGCATTTTGCTATATATTTACTATTTACTCATATCTCGTTTGTTTTGCTTCCATGAAATTTTGAAAACTAGCATAGGGGTTTAAAAACTAATAATTTTGAAGGCATGGATTTTATTTTAATTTTGAGCCTATGGATGGATTTTTCGAAGGGTGGACAGATAAACTTGTTATGAAATAAAACAAGACAAAACAAGTTTTACCACTACATTTTTTGTTCTGATGAGGAGCTTCGACAGAAAAAGATAGACAGAAACTATAGAGACAATAATATGTATGCAGAATTAAGAATAGGGAATCGTAAAAAGAAAGAAGTAGGTTTGATTTGGTTTGAGTTTTGAGTGTGCTGAAAGCATGGATAAAAATTGTATGTAAAAATGGACAGCACATTTAAGAACTGTTTCTGTCCTCTGTTATGCGAAGCATAAGGTATTAAAAGTTGTGCCGCACGCACAATAGCACATTTTTTTGAACAACTGAGCTCTAAAATGTCGTACCATGAACCACAATATTTCTTGTAAACGCTTCCACATACATTTAAGTAATGGGTATAGGATACGGGTATAGGTACATGATGTATGGTGTATGATATATTATGTATCAAGAATATACATACTATGTATATATTTGAAGAGGAGAGGAGTGAGTGAGTGAGTGAGAAAGAGACAGGGAAGAAAGGAGAGAATTCTAGGGAAAGCGGCGCGTCGTCGTCAGTAGAAGCACAACTTTCCTTACCATCGTCCAACATACAAAATACAATGTACACAGTATACAAAGTTGTTTTTATATCTACCCAAGAAAAGGCAAAAGTAAACGGAGACAGAGAGAGAGAGAGCGCAAGGAGAAAAGTAGGGTGGAAGAAGGAGAATGATAATTTGCATATACACACATATCCACTCTCTCCTGCTCCTTCTACAACTCTTTCTCATCCACATTCATATTCCTATTTGTATTCCTTCACATAGATACTAGATAGTAGACACCCGTTCGAAATGCCTACTCGTAGAAATACGAATACTGAATATAGACATGCTGTACACTCTACACTTTTGTAGATAGTAGATACATATGTAGTTGGATAGATATGCCATAGAATGCTATACATACGTAGAAATACAGAGAGAGAGAGAATAAGAGAGCGAGAAGGAGAGAAAACTGCGGGTGTATAAATAAATGGGGCCGTCTGTAAGTTGCACAGTTCTCAGTCATTAATCATTGCATTCACAGTCTGGGTTGTGTATGACAGCAATTGCTCTTTAAGCTGCTCCTCCACGCACACACAACATACAAAATTCACCGTACAACAACAGTAGTAACCTAACCACACCACATACTGCATATTGTACATTGTACAGTGTACACGGGAGAAAATATCATGTACAAAATTTAGATTGTACATTGTACATACAATGTACAACATTCCGCCTTTGCTCTCCGCATTATTATTATTATTTTACCTACAAACATCTCAACATCCACAAATATGAAAAATACACATGTACATATCTCAAAACTCAAAACAGAAGTGCGGTATACTTGTACTGCTTACTATTGGTATTTGGTATAATATGTTTTCTCTATGTAAACTGGTGTATGTAACAAATATTGAGTCCTTTCACTCTTGATTCTTGATTCAACATTCTACAATCTAGAATCTACAATCTACAAAGTTTTTTCCAATCACTTGAATCAAAATTCTCAATTCTGGATTTAAATAACCATTTTCTTTCTTGTTTACTATCACGGTGACTTTTTGTCCAGAGTACAGAGTGTGGTAAATATCCAATGAATAATAAAAAAATAATTAAAACACGACAGTGTACAGAATGCTGACGCACTGAGATGATTAGATTACCCATCATTGATTGTTGATGGATGGTGAACTCATTTCAGATTCAGACTTTGATCACTAAAGCAAAGGTTTAAAATTAGTTGTACTAATCAGTAGTTTAAAATTCAAATAGACAAATGAATTACATGTTATGTATGGCTTTTAACACGTGACAGAGTGCAGAGTGATGAAGGATGAATGACAGCCTGCTAAAACATAAATACATGTTTCTTTTTACTTTTTACATAGTTGAGATTTGTGATATGAGATTTGAGCAGGTGTAAGGAATACAAAGTAGATTTTAAAAGTTTTAAGTATAATATCTCTCGAGCTGACATTGGTATTGCCATTGGAATCGGAAATTTAAAGTCCTGAAAATATTAGTACATGTTAGAATATAGAATATAGATGGAAATTGGGATAGAGAAGATGTGCAATAAAAGATTAAGCATTGCGTTGAAATCTTAGGTTATTTTGACTTGAGATTTGACACAAGTAATAGACGGAATTATTGTGACTGTATAAAACGGGATGGATGATTCTCCAGTTCTAGCATCTAGCATCAATTGTCGTCTTCTCCAGAGACTCTTTATAGGGAAAAAGAAGGAGACAACCAAATATGTACATTTTACATGTATAGACACTATAGAGCGAGTTGGATATATACCTCTTTTGTGTGTAGCTTCACATTTTGATCGTAATATGTAAGTAGGTACATCGTCAGACACTTTCTGCTACACTGACTGCTAATCTCTTCTCTCGCTCCGTTGACTCAAGACTCCAGACTCAAGACGGATGGCTGACTGCATAACAGCTAGCAGCACATACAACATACAGTAAGTAGGATGGAGATGGAGAAGAATAAGGCGATGAAGATGATGTCGACGAAGGAAAGGACGATGATGATGAGAAATTACGAGAATCCTGGGTTTTCTTCATATTCTTCATTCGTGCATTCCTCATTCTTCATTTCTTCATTTCATTGCTGATTTTCATCCATTTTATATTTTTACGACGTGCTACGTGTATTCAGAGTTCAGAGCATCCAACATCCAACATCCAGAACACTGTAGTTTCTCAGAGACACATTTTTTGCTTCAAATGTACACATACATATGTACAACATACATATGTGTGTGTATTTTCGGTCGTCTGTGTAAGAGGTGGCTTGGTCAATCCAAGCTGAAGGACTGAAAAGAAGAATGTCTCCGTAATTGACGAAGGGTTGAATGTTGAATTCCGGTTCTACACCAGTACTTTTTTTGGAAACTCCAATTTCATATGTTTATTATTATACCGAAAACGCTTGATAACTCGGGACTTGGGCCGAGGACTTTGAATGCAGACAGAGAATGCACAATATTGAATGTGGAAAGATGAAATCAAGTTCAAATATTGACAATTCCCCACATAAACTTTTCAGAGTACCATTGAGAATTGAGAATCGAAAATAGAAGAAAACAGGGGGAAAGGAAAAGGTGACAATGTAACGGAATTCATGGGAAAAGCTGCTGGTGAAATTTAAAGATAAAAAATATTTACTACATAGAAAAACTGAAAAACTGACCACATCACTGAGAAATTGTCATCACACATCACACAACTACAAGCACAAGTACAAATGTAAACACTCTCTAAACTATGAAAGTATCCATCGTCCATCGTCCATCGGCATTAAAAGTGTTGGAAATCCATCAATAATTTTCCAATTCTGTATTCCATGTTTATAAAAACACTCGAAACTGGAAACTAGAAACTCACATGTCCAATTTCCCTTTTAACTCTGTTTTCAATCCATTATAATTTTATGAAAAATATTAGAGGTCGGCCCATGAATATGCATTTTTATTTTTATATACATTGTACATTGTACACAGCAGACCTTGGATAAGACAAAAATGGAAGTTGAAAAGACAAGGGTTCTTCTTTATACATTTGTGAAATATTTTCATATGAAATTGCTGTTGGTCTCTGGTTTCTTGTCTGTTCAAGGGAAGAAATACAGATAATTCAATCTTCTTCATGAACCACACACTCTAGACTCTAGAATGCATAAAGATGTACAATGTACACGTAGAGGGAAAAACTAGAAGAGTAAAGAAGAAAATGGAGCCTGAAGAAAGAAGAAACAAAAGGAATGAAAAGTGAACATGATAAAAGATCTTTCTAAACTCGAGACAATTCGAGACTGGAGTCGTGGACACGGACATGAATGAAGGTAGAGAAAGAGAGAGGAAAAAAGGGAAATAAAATATGAAGATTTATGTGGGATAGAAAGTGAGGACATAAATACGCTTTTATTTTTCAGAGTGAACACTCGACAACTACAACGACATCGACATCGACATGCTGCATTCTACATTCAACTTGTTTTGAATGTCTCTCTCGTCCCTCTTGATAAAGGTTGAAACAAGCTGATCTGAATTCAACTGGACTGTGAACTGTGACTACATTCGAGAGAGGACGAGAGAAGGAAAGAAAGAAAGATGGAGAAAGAGAGAGCGAGTTGACTTTCATGTCGATTATGGATGGATTTTTCTTTTTCCTCCTTCTGCTTCCTCTTCTTCTTCTTCGTCTTTTGCTTCTTCTGCGTCTTTGAGTATGTCCAATGTCCAGTTTCCAGTTTCCACGTGTTTTTCCTCCTCACCAGCTTATTTCCAAAGAGGAGGATTATCTCGCTCGCACTTAACCAAAGTCCAGTCCAGTCTCTCACCCTAAATAAGCTCAATAAGAACAAACAGCCATTCTCTGTCAAACAATTGCAATTTTCCCACGTTTCTAGTCTACAGTCCACATTCTACATTCTACATCTCCAACGTTCTTATATCTTCAAAACATCTATTCTACAATCTACAATACTGTCCACTACGTAGAACACATGTACGCAGACAGCCAATCTTCCATTCTTTTCCATGAATTCTATATCCACATTGTACATTGTATATACATACGATATTTTCAATACTCTAAAGATAAAGCATGGCCAACAACAATTTTAAATCTTTTTCTGGAGTCTCGAGTCTCTAGTCTCTAGTCCAGCAGTTGAAATTCCAGAATATTCACAAGAAAAGGAAAGAGAGGGAAGAACGGTGAAATGGAGTGAAAAGGAATGAATGGGAATAACGATGCTTATAAATGCTAAAGATCAATATGTATACAACGTACATTTTGTAAATGTATTCTTTCGCCATTCGATGGAGCCAAATCTTTGAGTGGAGTTTCTTATTCACTATTCACTAGAAACTAGAAACTAGAATCTAAAATAGCCGTGCTCAACCAACAACCAGCCAAGTGGAAAAAATCTTACGTGATTTTCACTCCAATATGAATAGGAACAATGAACGCTTATTCCATCACTCAGATTTCAGCTCATTTCCATTATGTACTGTGTTCATGGTACATTGTACAATGTATAGTGTAAGTATAAGTGGATTTGAACCTTTTTTTACTTGTTCCTAGTTCCTTGCGAATTTAAAATTTATAACAAGTGAATTTTTTGTACTTTTCAAGAAAAAAAAGTAGTTTCATCTGATGAGGGTAATAAGTAAAAGTTGCTTTATGCGCACAAAAAAATGTTTTGATTACGTCCTGTTGTTGAATTTTGAGATGTCAAATGTCAATTGTTGACCATACCATAGTCATAGTCATAAATAAAAATATGAAGTAATGACAGAAAACAGAAATGTCAAAAATGGACAGAGATATTGAAAATCAAAAATTATAAATGGAGAAAGGATCCACCATAGCAAAATCATAGTCTCGGAAATTCAGAATTCAGAATCAGTTGACTGAAAAAAATACACAAAACAAGACATAAAAATAGCTGAGACATTTGAATTTTTAATGTAGGTTTCCTTTAGTACTTACACTTTACACTGTATGCACATATGTATACTTGAATAGGGAATATACAGATTCAGTTTTCCTTCCTTGACTTTTTTATCTTATGTTATGTTTGTGATGTGAATGGATTGAAGAATATAAATTTGGATGAGAGGGGCGTGAACTCTGTACTCTGTATATTGTAAACATATAGTGATGCTGGATGCTGGATGGATATGGGGAAATAAAACGAGGAGAGGTCAGAATAAATTCCGAAAAATGGGGAATCTCAAATCTCAGCTGTAGAAAAGAACAGAGAGACTCAAAACTCAAACTAGAAAGTAGGCATATGATGTGAAACTTAGAATAAGATACGATACGATATGATATGATATGAAGTGAAATCTTGTGAGATGTGAAAGACCATTTCAAGTGAATAGTGAATAAGAATGCAAGTGCATTAACATCCATTTATTCTGTCGCACCCAATATCCTCAATATTATATTAATATGACAATTCTCTCCATTTGATAGATAGATTAGTCATGTTAGCTTGACTTGGCTTTACTCAATCCACTCACTCCTCAATCTCGTAAAAACCCTCACAAATAACATAACAGGCGGAATTTTTGACTTTGACTTTGACTTTCTCCAGCAGCAAACTATTTCAGCTTTCAGCATTCAACCATCAGCATTCTGCTACCCATCTCATTTTCATTTCAATGTATATCTAATGTGTGTGTAGTGTGTACTTTGAAAAATATTATACATACTACGTACGTGGAGTAGAGGAGACGTCATCTTCGGCGTCGGTGTCGGTGCTGGTGTCTGCGGTTGGCAGTCCAAATTTATATTCCTCATATCAATATCAATTCTATACTATTTATATATTTTTACTATGCCAGAATTCACAAGAGAGGGAAAAAAATCTCAAGAATTTTGGAGAATAGAATTCTATGAAACAACTTTTCAAACTCGATCATTCATCGCCAAGTTTAGAAAACCGCATGTCGACAGTCGGAAAGGAAAGGAAATATATCCGTTAGAATTACAGATACCCGATACCCAATACCCAATACAAATTGATATAGATTCATTGATAAACTCCGCTCCTAATACATGATACACAATAATAGATGAATATTAATTCTCTTTGCATAAGCTGTCAGTTATAGAAGTTAGCGTCATTTCAAAACGTGGCGATTTTGATCTCCAAGAATATAGCGTAGTTAAGAATTTTAAACTTACCTACCTAAGTACGAAGACCGTATATCTATTACCTATTACAGAGTACGCTAGTGCGTCCATATAGCATAATATATGTACATCTGGTAGATAAAATTACCTACACACTATATACACTACTGTTTGACTACTTAAGTATTGATTTTTCCGTCCCCGTGCTTCATTCTTTTTCCACGTGCGAAATTTACTTGTCTATTCTATTTTATTCTGAAATATTTCCGTCCGGTTTCATTTTTTGTCTTTCTAATTGAAGATATTTTACATTTCATACACGTGATACATCTGTATCATGTTAAACTGATTTTTGTGAATCCTGTGTGCCAGTGTAAGGGATTCTATATTATATTTATATTATATTTAGTATTATATTATGCCTATAAAATACACTATTCAGTTTGTAAGTTTTTCTTTGGATCAATATTGTGACTGGGCAAAAAAGATTGTCTTTGATAAAGAGGAACCGTAAACAGTATGTACTTAATTCCATTAAAGTGGAATATAGGATATTGAAGAGTGAGGATCTCCAAAATAAGTCGCTATTCTGAAAGTAAGAAAAATAAGGTGGAGAACAGAAAGGAAAAAGAAATAAATCTTACAGCTTACTCTCTACATTGTACATACCGAGAAAATAAATAGCATAGAGGGAAAGTGAAGAAATGGGCAGCGAAATAAGCGAGAGTATATTACAGACGCAGGTTTTGTGTCACCTAGAGTCTAGAGTAAATTAACTGCTAACGAGGTGTGGTGTTTTTATATTGGCTGGATGTCCAAGTTGATCGGAAATCGGAGTCGGAAGGTGGACATGTTATTTATGGCTGGAATTTATTAGATGACCAAAGAATTTTCAAAGATTCCAAGTGGTTCCTCCTTCTACTCGTCTACTCTTCGTCACTGCCAAATTCCAGAATTGGCATTACCATTGAACTCTTATCTTGTGTATATATGTAATATGTAGAGTGTGCCAGAGTACATTTTTTTAGTCTAAGTAAAAATAAAATAAAATGCTTAAAAGGGATATGGAAAATAATTAATTACTATTGTTATTTTTTTTATTCTTTTTTACAGGTTGTAAGAGAAAAGAGGATCAACAGACGCAAGCAGAACATCCGC
Source organism: Sminthurinus aureus (assembly GCA_034698265.1). NCBI lineage: Eukaryota > Metazoa > Arthropoda > Collembola > Symphypleona > Katiannidae > Sminthurinus > Sminthurinus aureus. The sequence continues at coordinate 11,369 of JAQGBH010000386.1, read as the reverse complement.
CAGCACCTAAGAAACCTCGTCTAGTCTTCACGGATTTACAGCGTAGAACTCTACAAGCAATTTTCAAGGTAAAATTTATGCAAAAAACAAATCACAAAGTCTTATATTGTGTATTGACATTAATATTGAATTATTTTGTCTAAGCTTTTTTTTTAAAAAAAACCTTTTTAACATGTATTTTCAGGAGACAAAGAGACCGTCAAAGGAAATGCAGGTGACAATCGCCCGACAACTTGGTCTAGAGCCAACAACAGTGGGTAATTTCTTCATGAATGCCCGTCGCCGTTCCATGGACAAGTGGAAGGAGGAGAATGATCCAAAAGGTCAACCAGGATCAAATGGGAATTCTTCGGGAAGTAATGCCTCAAATCAAACTGTCAGTTCAACAACTCAACAACAACAGCAACAACAATTAAGTCATGTTGTGGGGGGAGGAACTGTACACTTGACTCAGGTCGTCACAGTCCATCATACTGGTTTAACCACCGGACAGAATGACAATGGTTCCCCTCATCTCCTCCATTCAGAAGCCTTGTGACATAATTCCGCCTCCTCTCAACCAATCACCCTCTTTCTTAAGTAGCCTTGACAAATTTATCAACAAAAATAATAATTATTTAATTAATTATTATGAAAGTAGTACATGAATAAGAATGACAATTATTACTACTATTATTATTATACCTAGATTATTACTTAAATACATTCAACAACCAAAATAAAAGTCAAATATTTATTACTTAGTCCTTATTCAAGAAATCAAATCAAAAAGAAGATCAAAAGAAGCAGAAAATTTCAAGACCGTTTATAAAACCAATAATAATAAAATAATTGTTGTACAGTGGCATTTACTACAGTTACTACTAAATAAAATATCAAAACACCTTAAATTTTGTCTTCGCCGACTTCTTGTTATATATATCTTTCTAATATAGTGCTGTTTGTGAATTATAAAAATTATACACACACACATACATATTATGGTTGTTTGTCATCACACCCAACACCTAATAACGAATTAATTCTATATAATATATATATATATAGTTTTTGGACTACAATACATTTATTATATACAAGGATTTTTCGATTCTAGTTAACTAAGTCACTATAATTTTTTCAAAAAATATTATTACAAAAGTGTTATATATATTTGATCTCAGCAGTGATTATTTTTTTTCAGTTTTCTCCTTTCTGCAAAAACTGTGACATTCAAGGTGCACTATATGAGAAACATAAAACGTATACTTAAATAACGACCAAAGCGTTAATGCAGTAAATACAGAGACAAAATATGGCAACGAAATGAAAATTCAATAGTAAAGTACATTATATTCTCTGTATTTTACTTATTTATTATCAGTACTTAAATGGTTTATGTGATTACTGGTTAATTGATTTTCGTATAAAAAAGTTTAGTTTTATTTGTACACACACACATTCCTATATGTATATTTTATGTGCTTTCTGAATTTTGGTGAAAATTCCTTATACTTTTTTCATTTTATTAGTGATGAATATTGTTTGATCTCAAAACGAAAAATTGAACGGGTTTTATTTAAATAAGCTATGTAGTAGCTGACAAAAAGACAGTTCTGGATATTTTCTAGTCTATTGAAAGTCACAAGCATATCCCAAGTCAGAATTTTAACGGTATATAAACGGTGGGTACTTTCATACATTTTTGAAGGGCAACTGCCAAAGTCAGTCAAAGTTTTAGTTCTCAACGAATATACATAAAGAAACAGTCACGATTATTCTATCTATTAAGGAACATTCTTGTGGTTTAGTGCAAATATTTATGTTTATTATTTGAACTGTGATTTTCGATATTTCACCATCGTGGTGTTTTTTATTTGTTGTCATTACTAATAATACTGAGGCTAGTCAAAAGTCAAAACATATATCATATACACATGTAATATGTAGTGCTTGGAACTGCATAATATTCCATGTAAAGTACTTTATTTTTCAGTGTGATTAAAAAATCTAGACAAAATGTTTACGAAACCACATTTCGATTTTCATTCCAGGTATAGCTACGTAAAAAATGAACGATGTATTAGGTAATTATTATTATTTAAAGTTGTAAAGTATATATATAGTGTTTCCGTTGATGAAAATATTCCCGGTCTTAATTATACTGGCTTATTAGTTGATTAAACCGTATACATAGTACATATTGTATAGTTTTATTTGTGTATAGACGAGAGCTCAAAACAGTCAAGTTATGTAAAATATACTTTCTCTTTTAGAAAGCTATAAATGGTGAAAGCATTTACAAAAGGGTTTAGAGAGAGAGGCGATACAAAAGTGCACAAAAAAAATGATAAAGGATTGTACAAAATAGAAACCAAAATAAAAAAAAAGGTAAACGGGAAAGTTATGTATAATAAAAATATGAAATAAAAGAGAGGAGAATAGGTATATAGGTAGATATAAATTTTTAATCGTATATATATATACATACATATATATATTGACTTACGGGAGGATTTTTTGAGATTGAATTTTAAAAAGCACGAAAGTCGTTATAATATGATATAATATTATTATAAAATATCATTATAATTATATTATCATCACAAAGTATAAAGTATAAATGTACATGTATTACAAATGACAAATACACACACAATAATAATTTAAGAAGTAAAAACACATATTACATGTTTAATGCATGTATTTACATATATATACCACACTTCGAGGCTGATCTAAAGGAAAAGGCCATGTTCCATGTTATAGACATGGAACATGGCCTTTTCGTTTAGATAAGTCTCGACTTGCAAAAAGTACACACACTTACTTCAGTACTTGTAATAGTGTATTTAAGAATAAGAAGACGAAAAAGGACGATAAGATAATAATATATTATCATACATTAACACATTATAAAATCCAGAACTTTTGTATGTTAAACATATACCATGTATTATAAATTCTTATAACTAATAATGTGTAGCCTTGTATTGTATTATCATCCTTATGATATTATAATATTTTACTTAATTCTTAATTATATCTCATAATATTACAAGTAGTATATAATATATTATGTTAAATGGACGTACGTTTTTACACACAAATACTGTATAAAATATATAAGTTCCAACACTAAATCATAACCTGATTCGTTTACCATAAAATATTATATTGTAAAGACCACGTAGTACTTAACACAATTGTGAATGTGTATACAGTATATATATATATACATTTTATGTGGACGAAAAATACGTACTTAAAATTATATTATTATATCTAGTTTTATTCAATGAAACCCAAACCAAAGATATTGAACAAACACAGTGAACAAAAACCTATCGATAGAGAACGTAGAAAGTACTTAAAACTTACGTTTACCATTTACTCACCGTTTAAATTTAGTAGGATACACAATTCTTTGTGTAAATTGTATAAAAAAAATGCTGTTCTCATGTAGTTTTCATATAGAGTACACACATATTACACATGATACAATATGTACGTCTTGTTTTAATTGTAATGAGTTTTGATATGCACATGTACATTTAGTTGAATTAATAAGTTGTGTGCAGTTTTTATAGAGTATAATACTTATACTATACTTAACACTGAAATACTTTAACGTATTATATATTCAATTGAGTTAATTGTACAGGATATATACAAAATGACCACCGTTACTATAGAACGTTCTAAAAAAATAACCGGTTTTTGAAGCCAAATTAAATACTTCTACTATATTTTGTGCTAGTCTTTCGTTTTAATTTGTGATTGTGGCACTTATTAAAAAAGTATTGTGCCTTACTTATTGTGAAAAGTTTAGCAACTCCCAGAAAGCAAAAATAACAAATAACGACTAATTATCAAAATTCAAGTGTACCCCATCAAGATTTTTAATCCTAATCAATATTCAACATTTTAAACTATGCTAAAAGTGAAAGTTGTACATATGGATTTTTTTTCATTCTGAGCAAATACTTGAAAATTACACTCTCTAATCTCACCTGTGACTATACATGTGAGTAAGGAAACGTTTTTCAATGTCATAAAATTGTCAAATTTTTCAGTGAAACAGTTTCGCAGTACACTTTGAATTTTGGAATTGACACAGTAAGTAGTAGTAAGTACACACATGCACGTAACAGTTGTATTTTCATTCAAAGGAAGAAAATAAAGAGGTTATACAAGAGAACACACAGTATACATATACACATGATATAATTTTTAGAATATCGTTGATTATGACAATTTGTGTTAGTGTAATAGAATAATATGTGGATACCATGCAACGTCACATACGTCATATTGAGCAATCTTATAAATTCGTTCTCAGTTATAATTTGCAAATGTTACACAAGTACTCTAATATCCGTAATCCGTAGGTTTATTACATAATACAATAAAGCAAAATTAATGTATCTGTTTAAACTCAATTCTATACAAACTGTTTTTAATTAGATAAAATTCATTGCGTTTTCAGCACACGTTACTGCGAATTTACAACCATATTAAATACAACACGAATAAACAATGTACAGCCCAGTAACATATAAGAGAGCTCTTAAAAAAACTATCTTTGTGATCGTTTCCTGTTTGTTAGTACTTTCATTCTGGACTTTGGTCCCTTGTATATTATCGTAGCAACATTTTTCAGTGAGAAATTTTCAGTTATTATTGTTAGGCACATTATATTACACATTTACATGATACATTATAATTCCATAAGTAAGTATATATTTAGATATATGTGTATCATAGACCGCTCAAACCATATTTGCCCTTTAGAAGTTAGAAAACATAATATTTTTGTCATGTTATCAAAACTGAAAAGTATAGAAAATGACTTCTTTCTGAAGTTTTGAGTGTATAAAAAAAGCCCTTGCAATAAATACAAAACATGTATTTTTCTTGTTCTCATACGAAGAAAATATATGTACTCTTGTTGTCTATATATATTAAAAGTAGATAATAATATTATATTATTATGATCCATACATATCAACATGTAAACTATATATATGGAAAAACGAAAAAACAAAAAAGGTCACATACTGAAAAAGGAGAGAAAATCATTTTCTCCATTCCAAAAATTTGTGCTGTTTCAAAAATGTCTTAGTAATCGACTTTTCCCTTGTAGTAAAATGTTATATTTTAACCTGTAGCAGAAATTTATTTATTTTTCTCGTTTTACAAAAACTGGTAAAAGTCCTACAAAAATTTGAAGGGATTCCAAATTATTTGTAAAAAAAATTATGTATGAAACACAAAGTAAAGATATGCAACAACCAAAGAGAGGACACTATATGTGGGATTATCTATGAAAAACAATCTAAAGGAACTTTTTAATTTATGCGCTGCGATCGTAGAAAAAATAGAGCTGTGCACAGAAAAAATATTACAACATTAAGAAAATTTTCCCGCCAACCAATATTCAAAACTTTTCAGCTTTTGCACAGCTCTATCCTCTAAAATTTAGTTCTAGAATCACCGCTTGGTGTGAATTAAAAAGTTCCTTTAGATTGTTTTTCATAGATAACCCCACATATTATGTCACCATTTATCAATAATAATTTTCAATTTTTAATACGCAGTATAAATTAAACTTTTTCGTTCAAATATTATTACCGTTGATCACATTTTGAGCACTCATATGGCAGAAGAATTCTATGGGCAGATTTCAAATGTTTATTCAAGTTCCCTATTTGAATAAATTTTTTATCACAACCAGTTTGAGGACAAGGTAAAGGACGCTCCAGTCCGTGCTTTGCTATTCTGTGGTAATTTAGGTGAGTGGATGAAGCCAATTTCTCAGGGCAGTCAGGACATGAGTACAATTTAAGTCCTGCATGAACTCTAATGTGCACATTCAAATGGGACGAGTGTACGTATGTTTTAGGACAAAATGGACATCTGTAATCTCTTTGACCTCGATGAAACTTTTCATGTCGATCCTGTGAACCATACGTTCTAAAAGAGCGAGGGCAATAAGAACAATGAAATGGCTTCTCTCCTATTAAATATTAAGAACAAAAAAATTTACAAATTTATCGTGAAAATGTTAATTAAAGATTACATATTGTATAGTAAAAAATGTAAAAAATCCAACCTGTATGAGTGCGAATATGATTCATAAGGTGACCCTTTCGTGTAAATCCCTTGTCACAAAAATTACAAATATGAGGGCGACATTCAGCTGCATAATCCATTTTCTTTGAAATAGCTTCAACTTGCAAATGAGTTGCTGCATAATAATCCGCCGCCTCCTCTTGTAGGTTTTTCTCTTTCATTTTGCCTCCTATAGAAATGAAAAAGCGAAAAAGAAAAGTCACATAACCTATATCAAAATACATTGCAATTGAACATAAGAATTTTTAATACTTGTATTTTAAATGATGGGTCATGTTTGTTTCGACTTACAAAAGCTGAGCTCTTTATTTTTTCAGATAGAATTAACCCAGAAACGGGAATACAGAACATAACAGTGGGTGACTAAAAGAAAAAACCGAACACACAAATAAATAAATAACATGTCATCATAAATCAACAATAATAATTAATAATAATAATGATTACAACAAATTTTCTTCTTGTATTAAAAGTTAGGACTTGAATTTAGTACTTTAAATGTTATTGATTATCTTACCAAGTCAATTAACTTTTGGTAAGTAATCAGCGAACAAAATAAAATACGAGAATCAGTCTTTGAGCTCCGCTTTCTGTAGTTAAAAAAACAACATAAAGCATGAAATACTGTTAACGGCCGTTGAAATCATCATTTTAGAGTTAACGAAACATTTGTACAATTACTCATTAGTAGAACAGTTTTTATTAGTTTATACTGCTCGCTTTCATATTCATTAACTTTCAACATGTTATTTCCAATAAAACAGAATAATAATTGACTTTAACTTACTAAATAAGCACGTATTTTGTTGAAAGGAGATGAGAGATGAAAGATAATGAGTGGAATGTGGAATGTTGATACACCAAATGACAATTGCTGAATAAAGCGTAAAGATCCTAAACTAAACCACCTACAATTAGCATAAAGATAATTGACGAAAATTAACTATACTCCTATAATTATTACAATTTCCTAAAAAACGGAACGACAAAAATAAAACCGTGACCAAAAAAAAAATCGGAATTGAACTCGTGTAAAAACATTCAAATTCTGAAGGAGCTCGCAGCTCATGAAAATCTGCTGCTTGACGCAAAAAAGAGAAAACAGAGAGAGAAAAAAAAACAACCGATTTTTACACAAACCTAATTTATAATTTAAACTAAAGTCAATAAATACATGATGTGTACAACATGTAGTGTGTTTACTAATTGAACAAAAAAAAACAAAATTGTAATTTGCAATGAAAGCATGTAAACATTGACATTGATATTCAGAAATTTTTTTCTTGGTACTCATTACTCATTCCATTTCACAGTACATAATCCTGCTTTGACGTGCGGTTTAATATAAAATATAAATAACCCGGGTGTGTAAGTATTGTTTATATTTTTGTGTTCAGTTTTTCTACTTTATGCATTTTTAAAAAGTACTTTTTAAAGCTCTGAATAAATAAAAGTACAGAAAAATGATGATTATTTAACTGCGAACTGCGAATAAAAGAGCCTATAGAAAAAAGAGTCAAGAAATAGGGAACTTTGCCAGTTTGTACAGCAAATGGATGGATTTTACTTGGAACTTTGTATAATATGTAGGAGACAAAAATGAAAAAAAAAATGATGAAAATACAAAGTAGAAGACAGGAATGAAAAGATAAAATCTTATAGAAAAGCATGTGATGATAATATTTTCTAAGATGAAAAGTTTCTTTTTTATATTTTTTATTCTGATTTCTGATTTCTGATTATATAATTTTATTTGCCATTTGCCATCCACTTTAAATTTTCTTGTGACTATAGTTACATATAACGTGTAGTGTGCTATGTGCCCTCCTCCCCTGATATTGCTAATTGCTAAAACGTTTTGTTGTTTACAGAGTCGAAAGTGAAGTGGACTGGACACTGGACTGCAGATTTTGTAGTTAACTTTTTGAGTGTGAATTTATCTTTTGCTCTCTCATTTCTAACCCCTTGAGTCCAGTGTCCAGTATAACTGGACTCCCAGTTTCCAGTTCATGTTTAGAAGTATATCACACCACACACCACACTGAATTATTACAAATTACGAAAACACAAAAATTTGCAAGATCTTATTTTATAAGTGCACATATATACTTTTAACTTGTAGTAACTCCAGTCTCCAGTCTGTGGTTTAGCTAGTGAATTAAATTATAAACGTGTGAATAATTATATTATTGCCGATTGCCATCAACTAGTTGGTTAACCTATACGACAATAATTGACAATAACTTGGACAAATTTCATTCATCGTACATTTATTTATCCGCAGGAAAAGTACGGACTCAGATAACTCGAATACACAGGTAAGCTTTTTGAACTCCTTTGGGTATTTTAAACTTATGATTAGACAAACCGTACTATATATAAGTGTTTTTTTTAGTATGAAGGTACAAAAGCATAATATTGCTAATGTAGTAAATTTACGAATATTATTCATTCAAGTGTAACATAATATACTGCTGTTTACTTAATGGTCATACGTCATACTATATGTACCTACCATTTACCATTCCATCTAACGCATCACAGGAAAGTATAGTAAATGTGGACTATGAGTTTTTGTTTTATGTCGTATCTGATGTGTGCGAATGTCAACCCGTTAGCTCTGACAAGAGAGAGGATTGTTGCAATTTCCATTTTAAGGTAGTTTGGTAGAAATGGAAAAAATGACAGCGCGGTCACTTGAGACTATAAGAAGTTACATTTTACATTAACTCTCTGTCAAAATATTATTTCCATACATGGCAAAATTGAATCTTATTCTTGAAAACAATGATCATTTTACACTTTCCTTATAATAATAAGTATAGTTTTTTGTACACCAACAACCAAATATTACATATGTTTGAGGGTAAACAGAACAGAGTCACGAAACAAAGACGGCCAAATTTTACAGAAGAGTCAAGGCTTTGCATGACGTTATAAAAGGATACTGTGTATATTGTATCCATGTATAATGTATAATGTGCATGCTCGTCTATTTTTTTGTATGCTACATTGTATTAGTTATTATATATCCTTAATCCTTATGTCATTATACTGCAAACCAATAGCATATAATATTATGATACCGTCCTTTGTCGTCTTTGGAAGGATAGAGGACATTATCACTCTTATTTAGTATAAAATGTCTCATTTGAACATTTACATGCATTTCTCTCTTTTCAAGGTTGATGAATTTAATTTTGCTAAAGTGTTCATCTGTACAAATTATACAGTAAAAATAAGAGACAGAGGTTCAGGTTAATTATATAACAATGTACTAATTGTATATTGTCATTTTTTCTGCAAAGCACAGTATAAAAGTTTTGTATATATTTAAAGAGTAGTCAACAAAGATCTCTGTCATTATAATTTGCCAACAACAAAAGGTACAAATGGCATCCTTTTGTAGAAAACAGACTGCATGTACGTATATATGTGTAATATAATATGCAAAATGTAAAGCGAGAATAAATTATTAAAAACAACAAAGGTTAAACTGCTAATTATCACAAAACTGCCAGGGATTTTATTGTTTAAGAACTGATACTTCATACTTGCATTTGCATAGTTTAAAAATAATTATGGTAGACTTTAAAAAATAAAGGTGAGAAGAGAAGAAAATCTTTTAAGCATACTCTTTTAACTTTCAATTACATTCAATTATTATAAATATTGTATCGTTATTTATAAGCAGTAGGTATGTATAATGTACGCACAACAATGACAACAATATTCTTTAAAACCAAAAATACCTGAAAAAGTACAAAACATCATGTAAAAGAGGATAAAACTCTCTAGTAAATTAATCCAGAATTCAGAATCCAAGCTCTCCTTATTGGTATTGAAATATATGAAGAAATTTCCATCAAATAAAAGTTACATACTTACGTCTCTCGGCAGGCTGACTTGCAACAGAAACCAGAGACATTTCTCTCGTGTTCCTGTTTTGTAAAACTTGAACAGCAAATATTTTTTGACAGTATTATTTTATAATCAGGATTAGGCATATTAGTCATTTGAGTACTGGTAGATACATACACAGTAGAATTATATAAAATTTAGAATACAATAATGTTGGAGTGAGTATTTACCCCTTTTCTACTCACTCTCACTTATTAGCTCATGCTCCATATATGAAGTAAAAAGTAAAATGTAAAAAAACGAATCTCATTCCATTTTGACAGTAACGAGGCAAAGATTTCTTGTAACCATAAACCATAATAATATTATATGATCATGTTATATTATTTGTGATACAGGACTGAGGTATACAAACAATTCATAGGTGGTATCTCGTATGTATCATGTCTATTCACTATTTACGAGTTAACGCCATCTGAGTCAGAATTACATTATGTATAATATAATACATAGGTATGTACATTGTACATGCATCTCACTCGATTTCTGTAAAATCTCTCTGTATTTACTTTTTAAGATTATTAAATATGTATATCATGCATAATACACCTATTTAAAATTTTAAGTTGTGTATAAAACTTGGTCTCTCATCTTCATGTAGGTAGGTACTTCTCGTTTTCTTCGATGGTTGACTTTATACCTTGATGGAAGAAGTATAATATTATATTATTTTCAATATATTATACAAAACACAATACAACACAATATGATTGAATACATGCTTTTATATGGTACTACTGTAGGTTACATATAGAATAGATTATGTGTATTTATGTACACATAGAATACATGTATTAGCCTTTAGAATTTAGGATATATAGAAATTCATAACAATGGTAAAAAAGTGCAATGAGCTTTAGGACAGTCTAGATAGAAGATGGAAGATGAATAAAAAGGAAAAGATGTAATAAATTGGACAAGAATTCCAAATTAAGGCATGATTCCCACTCTTCTCCCTCCTTTATATTACCTCTGTCTTATATCTCTCTATTCTTTATATTACACACTTAGATAATATTGCACGTACAAAAGTACAAATCTTTGCAGTTCTGGTTCTCAGATGTGATAATCATATATGGCGAATCCTCTATCTCAATCATACTCATACACATCTTAACATATATACATATTACATGCTATTCTTTTTTCTTTTCGTGGTTTTTGGCGTAGGTATAAATCATTTAGCAAGCTTAGCTTTAGTACAAACTGTTGTACTAGAGTATAGAGCATTCAATAATAGGCCTATATGCAATGTCCACAATTTACAAGGAGAGGACGGTCAAAAAATGCAATGCATTTATACAATATTATAAGCATAGTGTGTGGTAGCTTAT
>JAQGBH010000385.1:0-53755 GCA_034698265.1 Sminthurinus aureus | reverse complement strand
TTGCCTGAAACGGATTTTCCGCATGGTCCCAGATTTTTCGGTTTTTTTGAGTAACACCCCCATGTGGGTGGGGACTTCGAAAAATTTCGAAAAATCCGAAAAAAAGTTAAAGTCTTAGAATTGCCTAAAACGGATTTTCCGCATGGTCCCAGGTCTCCCCGGTGCATTTTCTCCACATCGTGACGGACGGACAGACTTAGTGCATTACATAACAGTATGATAATCTCTCGTTTCTTCTAGCTCGCTCCCTCTTTAGGTACTCCTGTACCATTGTTTATTTTAGTATATTAGTCATCGTAATTCATAATAGTATCATTAATCACTACATTTTGTACTTGTATGATAAATTAGGACCAAGCAAATTACGCTGTACGCTATTTTTAATCCCACATTACATTTTTTATGCACTATGCAAATCATAATTCATAAATATTGAGTATGATGAAGCAGAAATACCAATGACACAAAAATGGTGATAATTCATAATTCTAATTTCTAAATAGTAAAATTTACAAATAAATACTGTTTCGTCTCCTTATAATCATTACGCAGCATTTTTACTCGAGCACATTGTTAACATTAATTATTTCAATCTGTTGCAATGTTATGGCGTACGCTCAGCATACATACGGCTATATTATATTCTACTGATGAAATTCCGTACAGGGGTAAATAGTCAACACTAAACACAGATTTAAGTAAGTACACACTATAAGTACATGTATACGGCACAAAATAGAAAATCGTTTTTAGAAATATTCTTTTTCATATCTATTTGATAGCATCATAATAATTGTTTAGGTACACAGTGATGTGAGTAAAATATAATGAGTTAGTTACATAATGAATATGTGTGTGTGTAGTGTGTACACGAGATGATAATAATATAATACAATCTTACGGTGGTATGTCATATATTATCTATAATAACCAATACGTGTGTACAATTCTACGTAGTCGGATTGTGTGGAGGACGTAAGTTCTTCTCCACGAGATCCACTTTTGGATCAGAAGTTACAACCACAATTTTATTCCGGTTCTTGTTACTAAAGGATGATTGATGGTTCATACTGTCCAGTTGTGGCCTATTCCCGGAATGATTGAGAATAATCCGTTTACTCCGTTTAGCAGAATGACGAGTTTTCCTATTGAAGCAAATTCCCCACAGGGATTTACGGAAATTTCGTCCAGATACGCAATAAAGAAGGAAGTTTACACTACAAACAAAATAAACAAAAAGTAAAAATCGTTTCATGACACACATCATGTTCTTAATTTTAATATTGTTTTTTTACTACTTCTAACGTATTGAGTATTGAGGTATGAACAAAATAATCAATAATTATTTGAGTTGTATTGTCTTTTTAAGACTTAAGACTATACAAAACTACAATTACCTGAAATTTGTGTTGAACAGTATATTTGCCCACTGCTGTGCAGCTTGAAGTTCTTCAACCATTGCTAAACTCCACCAAGACTGGAAAGATAACACAAAAATAAAAGAAAATACATGTAATTTATCCGATCATCCATATCTGTATATATACTCTAAAGGGAGGTTTTACTATATAATATACCACATGTCACTGAAAAATAGTAAAATCAAAAACATGAACGTTTCACGGATCAAAATAAGATTGCAGTTGGGAAAGTCTATTCAGCTCACAAAGTTGAGCACATTCTTACGCATAAAAGATCTGAATCTACTTTGTACATCGTGCACATTGCACATATTTGCGAGGAGTATAAATCATGTGAGCGATACACAATGTAAACAAATGTGATTTTCTTCAACCTTCTAAATGCACTTTACATCGGGTAGACACAAGAAACTATACATTATACACACCGAGGACAGTACACAAAATGTAAGTGTAAAATATTGAAAGAATTGAAAGAAAATTCCAAAGTGGTATTTCTTGCTTTAGTATAAAGTATAATGTACTGTTATAGTACCGATCAGTAAAAATGCTATTTATATGAGACATTCAAGGGAATTGGATTGGACTGTCAATTGTCAATTGTCACATTTCTTGTATAAAGTATAAAGTATAAATCGATTGGAAATGTAAGGTGAAATGTATTTTCCCTTTTACATGGCACTGTTCTGCATTCTATACTCAATACCCAACAGTCAATGCCGTTCGATTGTCATCCCTCCGTCTTTCAACAGCCTTTTCTATTCCCTCCATTCTTTATTATTCTGTGGCGTCTCGTGCTTTCTTTTCACAGCCTAACTCGTTTCTCGTCACACTTCCCACATAGATATCCACATAAAAATTTGCATAAAACCATCGGCTAAGGAAATAGAACGTTCAGTTTTATTCTACTTTATTCATTCCCCTTTTTCCGCTCACTCCTTAAACATTTATTGTCGGCTCTATGCTCAATGTACACTGTGAACTCATGACATTCCATTCCTTACAAGTTCCTTTTCTTTAACCCTGACTTTACGAATATCACAACTCAAAAAAGATTCAAGACTCAAGACTAAGACCAAAGTCCTATTTCTTCTGACATCATTTACTTTGTGTTTTGTGCATGTCCCATGTTCCATTTTACACGATAGATTTCATGGTGATTTGAATGAAACCGAGTTCTATCAATAGTCGGTATTTCGTAGTTTGCATCCGTATTGAGCTTTGAGTTCATGCAACAAACTTCAATCTTCAATACTCAATGACATTGCCTTTCACCTTTCACCATTCACCATGTATACAGTTTCCGTCCGAACATTCAGTCCAAAGCACACATGTAACTGTATGACAAGATGCAAGATGTGATATGATTTGTTTGATATATATATTCCTACCATTGTAACTGTCAGTTGTGTACAATTGTGACTGTAAACTGTATAGTGTAGTTGTTCATTGCAAATGCTTTCACCTGGTGGTTGACGCAGTCAGGCATTCAAGTGTAGCTAAAGGTAACATTCAAGCTTTCGTCATTTAATGTCTTGTCCCAAGTTTCAAGGTTTGTTCGTAATAATTTGTAATTTGTCTCATGCTCCTTTTGTTAATTCCTGTTCAGGAATGAAATGTTAATAGATAGAAACTGCGTTGTATGCTGTATGATTGTATGATATTATACCTTGATTGGGATTATGACGAATTCATTCACTATGTTGTACACACAATACATCATACAGAATACACAATAATTCGGTAAATACAGAGTACAGAATAAATAGACGTCTGGAATCTTACTCCATGTTTATTTACACAGGAAAGTGGGATAAATAAATAAATAAATATGGATATTTGTCATACAAAGTAAATAGAGTTGAAAGTTTGAAATTTACGGATGATTCAATCTGAAATCTGAATTCTGTGGATTATAGATTCCGATTCGCAAAGTAAGGTATGATGTAACAAGTCTTTGTGTCTCGGCAGTCAGTATATGTAATATTATGTTCACAATACACAAGTATAATCGATAATGTAGAAAGGAAGGAAATTCTAGTAAGTACAACTCTAATTTACAACTCTTCTTTGCGTAAATATTGGACGATGGACGAATAATAAGGAGAATTGCGTATTGTTAAGATATATTATAATACATACAAAACACACAAAGAAGAGCGATAAGTGTTTGGGTGCTTTTCGTTTCATTAGATGAGATTTACATTTGACATTTTATTCTTGCTTATACTCTTTACTCGTCACAACACCATGAAACAACCAGAAGGACCAAGTTAAGAAAGCTCCAGATTCGAGATGATGCTGCAAATGACGCATGGTACATAAGTGTACATTTTACGTTGTACATTGGTGTTATTTCATGTGTATTCCGTGTTACATGGAAAATCAGTTTCAACTCTCAAACTTTGTGATTGTCATGAGTCGGAATTTAATTTAATGTGATGGGAGACGATGCGATGGAATAGAATGGGCTATCTGGTATCATTTCATGTTATCCTCAATTTAATTCACTATAAAGAATAGGGGATGCAGACGGATGGACAGAGAGACAGAGTATAATATCGTGGTTCGTGGTATAAACAGTCAACCGCCAGGCAATATTCATCACACATTTTATTAAATTACCTCATAAAACGTCATCCCTACAAACTATACTCCATTCTCTATACTTTGTGTGTAACTTGTGCGGCAACGTGCGTTTTTTCCGTTTAGTAGACATTTCAGAGAGAACGCGTAGTATAATGGAAACATTGATACTAATGATTTCTGGTCATTCACTGTCCTTAAAATGTACGGTGCTTTTATGTACATTTTATCAATATTTGAATTTTATATGATAAAATAGTTTACTTGTAACTTATTTTACATTTAAATTTTGTCCGGCATGTAGACAACTTTAAAATTGTAATAACACATTAAACACACAAAAGAAATTGTACGGATAAACTCACCTGAATATACGCAATGAATCGAATAGCATGAGCAGGAAGATTCAACACTAAAAAGACGGTAGAGACGAGTAAAAGTGTTTTTGTGACTCTCGCCTCGGATTGAGAATGATGATTTCGTTGAGTTCGTATTTGATTGAGATTGGCGGCTGTTCCAGCCGTCGGACTGTTTCCATTAGGAGAATTACAAATTCCAGCATTGAGACTGGTACTACTTCCTAAATTAATTCGGTATGTATTATTTGTATTCGCAGGTTGATTTTGGATTTGGATTTTGGAATTGGACGAGGATTCTGGGCTGCTGAAGCTCGATCTGGAATTGATGCTGCCTTGTAGAAGAAGCGGAGGAGGTTGAGAAAGAGCAGGATGGGAAGCATTCGAATTGGAGTTGGAGTTGGAGTTTTGGTTTGGAATTTGAGAATTATTACTACTGCTACTGTTACAGCCCATGCTGTCAAGTCCTCCTCCATTCAGTAGGAGAACAGGAGTATTCGTACTGCTTGGACTTGCTGGAATTCGACATGTTGCCGTTGAAGATAGATTATTCTTCTTAATCTCACGTCCAGTCCCATTTATATTGGACATTTTTGCTAATGCTACGATACTCTGCCGTTGATCCTTCAACTTCCATACCGTGAGGGCTATTCTTACATTCAAGTACGAGATGATACCTAATTGTAGATTGGAGAGTGATATCGTACACATGAATCATTTTGTAATTACACGAAGAATGAGGATTGGAAATGGAAAATGGAGAATCAGCTTTTTCAACTTCTCCAAATTCAATTATAAATTATAAATCATGTATCATATGAATTCCGTATTCCGCATTATTTTATACATTATACACGTATGACTAAGGTTTGATTGTGACTTACCAAAAGGAAGAATTAGAGTAACCAAAGAGTCCATGTGACTTGCAATACTTGAAAAGTACATGTATTCTTCTCGAACATAACAAACTCGGATAGTTTCAGTCTCCATTGTCCAATTCCTGGGACTTCCAGCTCCAGCTCTTACGACTGCATGAATAATTTACAAGTTAGATAAAAAAAGGTCAATCAATCAATTCATGAATTACCAAAACCCGAATGCTCAAAATCCAAACTCCAAAATCTGATTTAATCTCTGGTCTGGTTCTTTCCCTTAAGTAAATTACAATAGACATAAATGTATGTACATAAATTTTGTGATATGTGGATGTGAGATGCGCGACCACAGATCACAGTGTCCATTTTTACACCAAAAACCTCAATCAATAAAAAAAGGAAGGAACAGGAAGAAGAAAAATTTCACCCAACTTTTTACTGTATAAAAATTTAAAAGTCAGTGGTGTTAAAAGTATTACATTAAAAAAACAATGAGGGTATATCGTATAATATTATAGGTATGTGATTGATACAACTTATTTCACGAGGCCAAGTCAAGGCGCATCTGCGATCTGCGGTTCAAAAATGTTGTTAGTGGATGTTGGTAGCAGAAAAAAAGATTGAGAAATTTCACACCTATATAATATATCTTGTAATGCATAATATGGCAGAGTCAAGAGATCTTCTTGTATGATGTACTCTTTTGATACTGTATACAGTTTACACTTTATAAATTCCTCTCAGACTATTGAACTTTGTATGTAGTCAGTAGTGGAGAAAGTACAGAGGAGAGCCAATCAATCTCTTGACTTGGAAAATCAACGTCGTGATTTTCCTTTCGGGCATATAAAAGTTGTAAGCTGAAAGAGGATAGAGGATGAGGAGAAAAGAAGAATGATGAAAGGATTGAGAAAATAGGTAGGAAGGGATTTTCACCCCTACAGAACATAATGGCTCTCTGTCTACGGAAAACTGTGTGTGTAACATTTTTCGACACTTTATATTTTATATACTGTAGAAACAAAAGACACTTCTTATTTGCACTATCACGTTTGTACTATTATATATGAGAATGGTGTGTTTAGTGTGTACTATAGTGTGTATGCTATGTGTGTTCGCCCTAAAAATATGCAGGTTTTAACGGAACAAGAAGAGTTGATATAAAACTGT
This sequence comes from Sminthurinus aureus, assembly GCA_034698265.1. Classification (NCBI taxonomy): domain Eukaryota; kingdom Metazoa; phylum Arthropoda; class Collembola; order Symphypleona; family Katiannidae; genus Sminthurinus; species Sminthurinus aureus. The sequence continues at coordinate 47,347 of JAQGBH010000385.1, read as the reverse complement.
AGAAAAATGTGGATCGTGCACATTTTTTTTCGGTTCACCAACTCTTTTTAAAAATGTATGATACCCCTAGTTCATAAGGCAAGTCACAAGTAGAATGTAGAATCTACCATGTACATTGTACATGGAACATGGAGTTTGTATGAAAAGCTTCAAATATTTTTCAAACCTGATCCAGAACCTGTCCGCAGCTCCGTTCCATTACAGAGGACATCAAATTGAGTGAATGTGCCTATTTTTTCCCCAGGAGCCAAAACCCATGGTACATGATGGGAAGAACAATCACTCCAAAACATTGTGGAATTTATGAGCCTTCCCCGCATATGTTCTCTCTCACTCATCAATCCGCCAGAACCAGATCCAGATCCCAGTTCCAATATGTCCAAATCCGCTTCCTCGTCATCTGGCTGCTGCTGTTGCTGTTGTAAAATTGTGGTGGTCGTGGATGGCATAGGAAAATCCACTACTATGGCGATCAGCCAAACGTAGGAGAAGGAGACAAGTGCAACCAGAAAAAGGACCGTGATAACTTTCTTTGCTCGAGCTACTGTACAAATTGTTTGACGAGTCAATGGGTAGCAGACGGCAAAGAATCTTGAAATAAAAATGATACAGGAAAAAAAACAAGATTGAGTACCACATTATATTTGCTCTATATTTTTTTATTATTAATTTCAATTTTCAATAGATCGAACTTTTATTATTGATTTTTAGACATGCGTTAACAAAGAATGGATAATATGCTTTCAAATTTGATGACTGTAAGGTGTACAGTGTACACTGCATGCTGTACGCTAAGTGTTGTCGTCTGAATATTTTTATGACAAATATCAAGATGACAAATTCAGAGTAACTGCATGAATATTTCCAGCTCCCTTCTCTCTACCATCTATAGATATAGGAAAAATGCATCGCATGCATCTTTTTATATCTGTACAGTAAAAAATGTTCAACATTAATATTACCTTTCAACGGTGAAGGAGACAGTGAGCCAAACGGATAGAAAGCAAGTGACTTGACCTAGAAACATAACACTTGGGCAGACCCAATCTGAAGTCAAAAATTTAATACCCGCATCCTCTAACCAGACCACAAGAAGGTTTACAAGATAGCCAATATCACTGATCGCCAGAGCTGAGAGGTAGAAGGAGGACGAGAGATGACGATGACTGGGTGCAGTGCAAAAAACTATTATACTCAGTATATTCCCAATGGCTCCGAACAAAAACAAAACGGGCGTGTACACTTTATTCACAGAGTCGTAGGAAAAGAGAAACCTGGAAAAAAAACAAAAAATGCATTTAAACTTTTTATTCACTACAGTTCTAATTTATACTTCCCATTACAATGATGCGACTAGAAACGGAGAAAGCAGACAGGATTTCTTCATTTTATTTACCATTTATTATTCATGATTTACCTAAAAAACGCTGGGAGTTTCTCCAGTGAAAATGTTTCAGTGCAGGAAATATTCAAAATATAAAATTCACTTTCTTCAATCATTTTTACCAACCAAATTGCTATTACTCTGACACCACAAACTATAAACTACAAACTTTCACAGAGAAACTTTATTTATTTCTATTTTCACTTTCTTTAACATTGACAACTGACAAGTTTGACATGGCTGAAGTAATAGACTCAAGACGTCAGACTAGAGACTAGAGTCTCAACTTTGCAAACCAAACGAGAAATCTCGTTCACAGAAATATAATTGAAATATTTCATCCATTAATTTTGATTTATTATTTGAATTTTGGATTTTCCTATACGCAGTAACAGCCTATTTATTTTTGTTGATTTTGATTAAATAAAGATTTTTCGCCACTCACAATCAGCCAAAGCGTTTTGAGTTTTGAATTAATTTTACTATTTACTACTGAAACTTATTTTATCGTTTGCCAGATTCCAGATTCAATATTCAACTTGTCAGATGCCAGTCAAACTATAGACTACAGAACAATGTAAAAACCTTGAAATAATTGTCCAAAGCTTCAAATCTCAAAACATTTGAAAAATGATCAAGTACAAAAGTATTTGATAAAGCAACAGAGTTGCTGACACAGTGACGAATAAAAATGATTTGATCGCCTTTTCCTGGTGGCACACGAATTATAAGAGAAAATAAAGGAGAAGGTTGTCGAGATATAGAAATTTTGATGGATGAAGGAATGAAGCAGTTCACGTCTCAAATCAAGTAAAACCAAACCAAGTTTTGCGTTTCCGATCTATGCCGATTTTCGATTATAAGTAGGCGCCAAAGAAAGGGTCATAAGCTTTTTCATAGCCATCATCGTCATTCCAACTTCCAACACTTCTCGCTTCTCATTATGTATAATATAAGTTTTACCAAAGATATTGTACATGATTATATCGTGTAATGGCTTATACTAGAATCTAGAATATACATAATAATATTACAATACCTGTCTTACGTGTTACTTCTGAGAAAATAACCGAATACACAACTGTTGTGGATTGCGCATTTTGTGGATTGTGGACACAGAAGATAATTTCCCATTCTTAATGGAAAATGAATTCAGAAGGGATAACCGTCAGCATATGTACTCATTTCCCTTTTAGCATCACTTCCCTCTTTCTCTGCTTTCTCCTCTTCCTGTTGTGTGCTGTGCATTGCACGTATATATGTATTCATGTGTTTATGTATAATTTACACAGAATGTCAATGGCATCAGGCATAATGTACTGTGTATTATGGGAATATCTTACATAATATTCAAATTCGAGTACATCAAAGTGCAATTTTCTACTGCTTTTACTATGTATTATGATATGTTTGTCTTGTTCAATGTACACAGTACACAGTGCAGAGGACAGAGTACACGATACACGATCATAATTTTTTGTGACTAGCTATTTACATCCTCGTTGTGACTAAACTTGGTACAGGAGATTATCCCGTTGGAGTATTCCAAGAGGCAACTGACACCCCCAAAAGTTTCAATCATGATTCATGAATATCAGATTTTGTTACATGTTCAATTTCCGAGGAATCTTACTTACTCTCTCCAACTTTCAATACAAATTTTCATAGGCTTAATAATAATATACTCTGGATTCTGGATTTTACATACATTTTTTCTTTCGACTATTCTCTGTCATAGCATTGTCAATTGTCAGTTGTCAATTTTTATGTTAGAGAGTTGAAGAGTTTGTCAAGTATCTAGGTTCTAGTGCCTAGGTCATAAAAGTTCATACTTGAGAATAACAAGTAACAAAGCACTTGAAAAGTTTCAAAGTCTCTCAATATAAAATTATATATTATGCAAGACGAAAGGGGAAGATCATAAATATCATAAGAACATGTTGAAAATAGATGGAATAGAAGGCTTTAAAATTTAACAACAGTGTATATGAAATACGTTACACGTTACATGTTGGGTGCATCATTTCCTTGAAATGTCCTAGTTTAAAAGACGGAGACAACGGGAAGAAACGGCAAACCAACGGGAAAATTTTACTACTTACTAGAGAATGCAAAATGTAGATGTAGGAAATTCTTTGTACACCCTCTGATGAGTTTCTAATCTCCAGAGTCCACAATTCTTTTATCTTGATTTAAAGTTTCTTCCTTGTGTCTTGTGTCTTGTGTCTATGCGGAAGTTAGTTTGTTGAAAAATATATGTACATACGTATATATATTCTTCCGTTCTCATTTCCCTTCTTTCATTCTTAATATGTTCCTTTTCAACTTGAAAAGAGGCAATTGTGAGTCCCTTCTTTCATGGTATGTTGCTTGTGATATGAGACATCAGACATGAGACATCAGGTGTGTCGTGTGCTGCTATAAAGATTCTCATCTTAACTAACAGTTCTTCTTTTATATTTTATATGTGTACTTACATATGCTGTGAAAAGACTAGGATGATCGTAGTACAATCTATTGTAAGATCTACAATCTAGAATCTACGAGATTCAAAAGTTGTTGAAAAAGCATGTCGTTCACATTTCTTCTGATTGTCTTTTTGTCATGAGTGGATGACTCCAAAAGGAACGAAAAATGAACAAGTGTGAACAGTGAACACTGAAGAGTGAACAGATTTTGTCACCTACAACTTAATGCTTTTCCAACTTTCAAACCTTAACAATATGCCTTGTGAACTGAACAAACTCATTCATATCAGAAAGTAAATCTGTTCAAAGTTTTATTTTTTATTCCCAACTTTTGAATCACGTGAAAAATCCCTTAGCTATTTTATCCATATTTTTACCTCACAACTCAAAACTTGAAGAACTCGGAACACTTTTATTTGTTGTACGTGATTTTTGAGGTTTTGAGTTTTACTTGAGAGTCGAGACGTAAAAGATGGCTAATTTTTTAAATATTTATAATTCATAGAACTTTAGTTTGTTTGAAATTATACTGTCGTAAACATGATTAACGAAAATCAACGAGAAGGGTAAAAGTATCGCGTAATAAATAAATACGGATTCTCATTAGAAAGTGCGTCAGTAGAAGCGCTTTTTAATCAAACATGAAACTGATACATAAATATCGTTTCTCGTTTCTCGGTCTCGTGTTAAAAGGGGATCCATGCATTAAGAAACCGTAGGATATAGAACGGATTCGTTTTTAAAACTAGACTCTTGGAATGAAGTGTGAACAACTCTACGTATTTCAAGATTACGATCCGTCATGTACATAGTACGCTTTACAAAAGAAAACGTCGTTAGAATACAAACGTGTCATATTTACCAAATCCAAGTTGTACATAGAAAGTAGATAATCCTGCGCCTAGATCAAAGATCCTAAATTCTAGATTCTAGATGTATGATGAATGCTTAATAGTGATGTAATAGAGGCTATATTATGGATTATGGAAATAAGATTAGCTGAAAATGTCCTTTTGAACATTTAATGGCCGAGAATTAGAGTGCAATTCAGATAGATGAAATTCAGATGAATTATGCCGAAAAGTACATTTTATACCATAATATGGAACATGGAATAGGAAAATGTAGAATGTAGGATGCATTAGGACAAAAATTCATCGCGTCCTTTCATCTTTTCCTTAAAAGGGCCACTCTCTTTTTACATTTCATGCACGATTTTTTTACACATTTGATATAATTTTTGCCTTCTTTTTCACAGCGTTGAGTTTTGACTTGAAAATTTTAAATGCGGCTAATATCAGTATTCTCCTTAATTTTCAACTCATACCGTAGGATTATTATAATGATTTATCACAACTTCTGCACTATACTTTGTACTTTGCACAGCTCATATTATTATTATTCAAGTATATAATATGTACAATCAGGAATCAGCCCTCTATTTTCTATTCTATACATAAATCCATTTTTGAACTACTTTATACTTCTTGTAATCAGTAATGACTAGTGATTTATATGGTTGTTGAAGATCGAAAAATTATTTATGAGATGTGCAATGTACCATGTGCACGTTCAGAATGGAAAATTTAGATTTCATGCAAAGAAAAACGTCCATATTCCGTACATAATCACATGGAATTTTTTCCTGTGCCCCTATAATCTTCGGTTCCTTATTGACGATTAAATAAGCGTGTAAAGTGTATAGCTCTGTGCAAATTGCTCTACATAGAGCAAATTTTAAGTCATTTACACCCCCACATTTTCAAGAATTTGAGACGGAAATTAAAAGCTTTTAGAACGACTGTTAACTTAAAATTAATTATGCTTTTAAAAATGTATTTTTAATCCATGCACCATATTTTTTGGATGATAATTATAGCTTTAAAAGTATAGCTTAACAATTTTGCACATAAAGCTAAATGTGACTACTAGTCACCTCGAGCCTTGGGCCTTTTCTTCACTTGGGACCTTGAATCTTAAGCTTGAGTCGAGATTCACTCTCCGGCGACAAGATAAATATTGAGATTCAAGGATCTTGAAGAGTATGATGTGTTTATTTGAGAGACGAGAAAAGAGGAGATGACGAGTTTCATTTTAGATTCTAGATTCTACGGTTTACATAGAGAAAGAAAAAAGACGTGGGAGAAAAGATCAGGAACTAGTCAACAGCAACCAACTAACCAACCAAGCGTCAGCATTTTCCTTCTATCACTATCTTGCGTGTCTTTTCTTTCTTTTCTTTCTCTGAAAGGAGGAAAAGACTGTGGATTGTGGATTTTGAAGCTACTGAAGCATAAAAGTACACATACCACGTCGGTTCCTTGGGTTTCTTACTTTCACTATCTCGTCCCTTGTCCCTCCTTCTCCGATTTCCTACGATATTTTCTATTTTCTATGTACACTGCACATTGTACATTGTACATACTTGACTTGGAATATTTTTGTGATGTACACTTTTTAACGAGACGCGTTTTTTCCATCGTACATCGTACATGTGGCTTCAATGGTTTGTCCCATAATCTTTAATTTGCTTGATTTCTTTATTGCTTACTATTAGAGCCAAAATGTTTTCATTCTTTGAATTCTAACTCAACTCAGCTCAGCTCTACTATGCTCAATTCTGTTCGTATCTAGAAGAGAGCGAGAACCCCCTGAATTTATTTGCTTTCTCTCATTCACTCTTTACTCTTTACACTTTCCACGCTTCTTTCCATTTTCTGCACTCTGCAGTGCTTCTCCGGTTTCTAAAATGCCCCAACTCGTCTCTGCCTCTCTATTTTAAGCTTCCATAGTCCAAACTCCAAACTCCAAACCCAAGAGACTCAAGACTTGAGACTGGAAACTAGAGACTGGAGACTGCAAAGTATTTCCACGATCCACGAGCGCAGGGTTAGAATTCATGTTCATGTTGTTACGAAGGATAAAGCAGTTTAATCCACTCATAAATCCTTTGAAATTCCAACACACACTAACCTACAGCCTGTTTTGTACATTTCCCATGTACATCCAACCCTCTTTACTTTTACTTTTCACCCTCGATTACTATCCACAATCCACAGTACACAGTATTATTTATAATATGTAGTACATTTTCATTGTACATTGTACATTTACGTATATGTAGCATTGAGATAGAGGTTAGAGGTACAAGGAATGAAAATCTTTTCATTTGTACAGCTTAAGAATTGCATTGCATTGTATGTTTAATGTATAGTGTCTAATGTGTAGGTTGTAGGTACGTGATTGCTGAATCTATCTTGCTTACACTTCTATCGTCATCAGCATCAACATCAACATCATTATCATGATCATAGTCATCGTCATTTGGGAAAGAACAAAGAACTAGAAAGGCAGACACAAGATACAAGGTAAACTGGGACAAGGAGGATGCAGAGTGGAGAGAGAAAGTGTGTAAACTGCGGAATCAAGAATTTTAACGATTCCACATTGTACATATGTTTCATTTTCCTTTCCTTTAATCCTTTAAAATATTGTTCTGTCTTCTCATTAATCTTTCCAAACATCCAAAGATCCAAATGGCAAATACCAAGCTCAAACCAAAAGGAATGAGGAACAAAAACAAGATGACACAGGATCCATGGTACATGGTTTTGGGGGTTTGGGGGTTTGGGCTTTTGGTTCAATCACAAGAAAAGCACCGTCAAGCACTATACACTATACTCCATGTAGTATGTATTATGTGCATTACTTCGTAGTACCAAACATTTAATATGTACTTGTGTCTTGTATCTTGTACCTATTTATCTGCAATAGTATGTATCCCAAATCTCAAACAATTCATCTACTCGGAGATTGGAGAAAAGACATTTGTACATTTGCCGATTGAACAAGAATAGGCTGAGAACGAGGGTAAAAAGGTAAATAAATGGGAAATGAGAAAATTCCTTCCACAGTACAGTAAAAGCTCCGCTCTGTGTGTTTCACTTGCTTGCTTTCACTTGTAATCCAATTTCTTGTGATTTCCTTCGATAAAAGTAGAATTGAGCTTTTCCGGTGTTTTTTCTATCTTTCTGTTGTCGGAGTAGAGGAAGACGAGGCCGGTTTCCTCAATGCACAAACTCAGTCTGTTTTATTTTCATAATGTCTGACTTTTTTTCCTTTTCCTTTTTTTGTACCCAACACAAAACAACATTTTGCTGTTAAATCGGATTTACGATTTCTGATTTGCAATTTTCGATTACCTGCAGCCAGCAGAGATTAGAGATCAAAGATCGGAATTCGACAAGCGGATGTTACTATTTTGAGAATAATGAGACAAAATAACCATTTTTGTACGTTTTAGTTACTCGTGCAGGCATTACTACACGATAGACAAAATATAACACATTTTGTCAGGCATAACTTAATATTTTTACTGTACTTTTTTCCTGCTTGTACTTTTTATTTTGCTTAAGACTCAAAGCTCAAAGCTCAAGACTCAAGAGTCTTGTAAACTCTGAACTGAAGATTTACGAAGTTATGGAAATAAACGATGCAAAATGAAAACGGAATATTGGAATTTGAAAGAATGACAGAAACAGCAGGGATGCAACATTAATTTACGATTCCAATAAAAAATATCCATTCCTATTCTTGATAACAGTGTGCACAAAATAATCCTGTACATTGAACAGTGATAGAAAAAAAGTCCGCTAAAAGTAAATTTATCTGTCGACATCGGAGATCCTCTGATATTAGATATTAGTAAGAAAAAGACCGACTTAGATTCAGCCTCAGTTTTTTCATTTTCATCCAGAAACAGGAACCGAAATGGAAATGGAAAGATTCACCATTCAACGTTCACCGTGATTCCCCGTGAGGAAAACATGAGAAGAGAATTTACTCCAGAGGGAATTTTATGATGCCTCTCGATTTTCTCGACTCTCAATCGCCTTCTATTTGCTGAAACATCTTAGAGTTCCTTGGATTTTGGATTTTGGAGTATTCAGTGTTCAGTGCTTAGATGATTAATCGACTTGCATGACGTTCGTCTGTATTCTGTATTCTGTATGGATACTGGATAATAACGAGACTTACTTATTTCACAGTATGAATCATACGGTATCATTGAGAATCCTGGATTCTTGGATCCTGATACTTTACATTGGCACCAAATGAAATATTTAAAGTGCTTATTCCATGTACAATAGACTAGATAGATTTTACATACAGTATAAACTGTAATATACAGCGAGTAAAGTGATGTACATATACATAGATCTACAGTATTATACAATGTGACACACTACACACTTGGCTAAAAGGATGAGACATGAAACAGAGAGCAAGTTTTTTTTCTAATCTCACGAGCACACACAAATCTTGGAAACTATGAAACTATGCATGAAAAAAAATAGGGAAATGTGAATGGAGAAAGAATTCACTTTTCATATCTCAAACAGCATCTGTCAAAAAGAACAAGAGGAAAAAAAAGGAACAATCTGGTCCTCTTCTCTTGGATCTCGAATTGTTCATTGAACATTGTACATTTTGTACACGTTGTCATATTATATTATGAACAAAAATATCTCACACAGCTACGATCTACGATCAACACCCACGTGTCATCACCATCACTATCATCATTTAACATTGAACCAAGTCGGAATAAAGGAAAACACAGAGCTAGAGAAGAGAACTTGTATTTGTGCATTCAAAGGCTAAGAGAAAGGAATACGAATAAGAGTACTTTCATCTTTCATAGCGTAAAAAATGTCCAGGATTTAGGACAAAGAACGGAGACCGGCAACCGGCAACCAGATACCAGATTTTCCTCCCCACTTTTTATACAATGTCACATAATGTTTCGATACTGTCCCATCTCCAATTTGTACTCAAAATCTCATTCCTTGACAATGTAAAAGTTTCTTGATTTATCAGGTCTGGATTCTGGATTGTCGATTCTCGATTCTGCATTCTGGACATTGGACACACCCATGACAAAAAAGAAACTTTTATGGAAGGTCTAATGTCAACTATCAACTATTGAACAAGTTTTCCTCGGGCTTTAATTTCCTCTGCACTCTGGACTCTGCCACTTGTGTCTTGTGTCTTGTGTCCTCAGGTTGCTCTTTTTTCATGATGACTGATGACACACACTTAGATAAAAGATGGATCAGAATATGAAGCCATGTTGACATGATGATGAAACATGATATAGGAGATACGTAGGAGACGTTCCATCTCATAAATCTTGGGTAACAGGCAGCTCTTTTATTAAAGAGTAAAGAGTCAAGAGAGAAAAAACAATATTCACGTTGCAATTTTATTCTTTTACACACACACATATGAGCATATGGACCAATTGATATTGCTCATATACAATATACAATATACTATGACTTGACTATTGACTATGTAATATGAATGAGGAACTGGAAAACGGTGGAGAAAGGTTGGAAAAGTGGAAGAAAAGCAAAGCCTTGCAACTTGTTAAACATGTAAACTTTTCCTCTTGTAACTTGTAACTTTTAATCTTCAACTTTTCTTATTTTGTCATCCTCCTCCGTTTATTCTCCTCTTATTATTAGCGACTTGAGATTCATTAGAAAAGTCAAATGAAAAGACAAAAGCTGCTTCAACCTTCATTATGAAGGTTTCAGCCTTCACAATGAAGGTTTCAGCCTTCACTGTTCCGTATTCGGTATTTTACCATACTGTACACACTAGACATATATCCATAGGTACTAGGTACTAGGTCAACAATGGAATGGGTGGATGGATGTCAACAAGACAAAGACAAAAGTTTTCAACTGAATTCAGAATCAGTGCGCTAATGCCTTAAATAAAAAGAGAAAGAGAAAAGAATGAAAGGAGCAGTATTTGTACAGTGTAAACTATGTCATTTGTACATCCAATGTTCAGTGTACAATGTACATGTATATTTGATATTCCGTCGTATTTGATTATGGAGAATCTAGAATCTAGAATCCAGAATTCAGAATCAGTTCTCCACTTCCCATTTTTGACTGTTTCACTTTCAGCTTTCAGGCTCATTTCGTAGAAAAGTCGGTGAAGCAAGTGATTTCAAATGACTTGAGAGTTGAGACTTGACTTAATGAATATCAAACAAAACGTCCATGTCGACTTTATCCTCGTTGCCTTTTTCCCTTTTCTTCTTTTCTTTCTCACTTTCCCATTTTGTCATTGACGTTGCTCAACCCTCTTGTATTTCATTTCATTTAAATTTATTCTTGAATCAATTTGAGCTCAATTCAACATACAGCATACAACGAAGAAGATGAGACCACGATCGAGATGGAGATGAAGCGAAAGACGGAGACGGATTGCGATGAATTCTCAAGTCTCAATTTCAAACAACTTTGGCATTTTGTCTTCTAGTTTTGTTCTCTCTCAATTCACGATTTTACATACGGCATTCGACATTCGACATTCAATTCATCATTACTTTCCCTCACTTTTGACTTTTATCGACTTCAAGTTTATCTATTTTTCCATTTACCACTTCTCATGTTTGTTTTGGGGGCCACTAAAAAGGCAAAAAATGAAGATAGAACACAGAACATATAAGAAGCATGAAACGTTCAGGGGTTGAGTGCCACTCTGGATTTTGGATTAAATTTGAATTTGAATTAAAGGGTTACGTGAACTTGAGGACTGTTTTATTGCGAATGCCGAGTTGAGAAATGTTCAAGATTCGAGGACTTTTCCATTTCGCTGTTGATGTTTGATTCTTGAATCTTGATTGATCATTAAAAGTTTTACTTTGTGTATCTTTCAAGTGCCTTTTTAATTATCGTACATTATACATGAGAAGGAATATTAATTATCATTGAAAAAGTATTACAAAGTAAAAGAATGGTAGAGATATTACAACACAAAAGACAAGAAAAAGGTAATACACTTAAAAGAATATTTTACTAATCTACCTTTGCATACTGGACTTTTGCACCGAGTGCCGAATCACGGAATCGGTTGCATTCACAAAATCCTTGAAAGTTTCATTAGTTATCCCGTGCAGAGCATCCATTTTACTTGTGACTTGGGACTTGGATTTTTCGTCGTTTGTAGTTTGATATAATTTTTTGCACTTGTTTTAGAAAAAAAATCACGATTTTATATTAGATTACATCTCGTACCTCGTACTTTTATGTTTCATACATTCCGTGCTACATCTTCCATGATCTTGCTTCGTAGATCCAAATACAAATACAAACAGTGCAGAGATGAAGAACATTCACTTCATAGATTATTTATCAAAATGTTTCCTTTCACAAACTCAATCTAGGTACTTGATATTTTCATGCTACAAACGCTCACTGGTATTTGATATTTGGTATTTCGTCTCATGAAAATCACTAGTTCACTAGTCACTTGTAAACAAAACAACTTTGAAAGAGACACAGAAACACATGACATGATGAATACATAAGTAATAATGAATAAGTAAACACGAAACTTGACACTGAGAGATGAAGGAAACTTGGAGATTGTAAATACACTTAGCAGAGCTTGTACTTCAACCTCCAAATAGCGACACTGAAACGGTGTGAAAACTAAAGACGGAACAGCGAAAACACGGTACACGCACACGTAACTTATTTCTGCAGCACAAGAACACAGGATGAACTGGAATGGGAGAAACTCGGAAAGTGATTTCCTAACTGGTGACTGGACATGAGATAAACTTTTGTTACTCGATCCTGGATCAACTCTTTCAAAATATCGATGGGGATATCGATAATATTGTACTGGGATGACAAAGTGTGTTCAATGTTCAAGTCCTTGGAAAAGTACTTGAGACCAGTTTTGTAAAAATCAGTGCAGTAGCTTACATTTTTCAAATACAGTGTACAGTGTCCAGATATGTCTACCTCCAAACTCCAAGCTTCAAACTCCAAACTCGGAATTCCAAACTCAATGAAAAATATTGCTTGTGATTTACAGGGAAAAGTTTGACTCGGGTTACTCAATAGAGAAGAGAAAGTTGAACAATAGGATTAGCAGAACGAGTAGTACTCATGATACACATTCACCACCCAAATAAACGGAACGATTTTTTGGAAATTACAAAAACAAAAACTTTTTTTCCCATGTCTTCTTTTTTTACTTAGTTTTATGAGCTCCAACAACCAACTCCGTTTTCGGTCCCACTTCTCTCGAATCTCAAGTCTAGCGTCTAGAGTCTAGAATCTCGAGTCTCGAGGTTTTTTGGCTTTCTCTTACTGACTCACTCTCTCTCCCTCTCTCTTTCTCTCTGGATTTCTGGAGCTCTAGGTTTGTGGATCCATCGTTTGCGTACTCAGCCTCCCTATTTCGATCCCTATTTTCCTGCTTCGTCCCTTTCCAAGAAATTTCCAAGTGGATCAAGTTGGGCTGGTTGACACACACTTCCCTTGTGAGAACCGCCGACTGACTGAGCCTCCAATACATTCCACTCAGGATCTCACGTACAACGTACAGTGATGCAACCAGAGCCAAAACTTTTAAAAGCGAGTCAGCGATCCCATGCTTTTCCCTTTTCATACACTGCACACTGCACACTCCAAACTCCACACGGTACATTCGATGATATGCCTAAAGTCTAAACAGAAATCAAAATCCCAAATGAAGCTTCAGTAAAACGTGTACGTGAAGCTCAGAGTACCCAAATTCACAGCGTATTGAATTTATATCTGTCTGCATACATGTATGTACTCTATTTTGGATTTTGGACCTCAGTACTGTCTATTGTCTATGACATGCTATTCTAAAACGAATAGCTTTCTCACCAACGGAGTAAAATCAAAGTGTCGAGAACATGTTTGTATTTCATATTCCAACTATTTTGTGTTTTGATGAAAACAGGGGTTGTTATGTTACTATTTTGAATTGTACGATAATATTATATATATTTAATGCACTTTACCCTGAGCCTTGTACCTTTTACCTTTTACCAAGTACACAAGGACAGCACCCGTCTGTAATTTATGTACTGTCTGAAATCTGGATTCTGGATTGTTTCTGAACAAATACTTTCTTGTTCCTATTTTTTAACAACTTTGTTTCGAGTTTCGAGTTTCGAGGTTTTTTACATTGTACATTTTCCACCAAAATTTTATAAGCTAGTTTCTTTTGGTTATTTTGACTTGAACATGGAAATTATGCTATACGCAATTGTTTTGTGTTTTGTAGTCTATCAACTTTTTTTATCAGTTTATGAGCCTTGAAACTTGAAACTTTTTCTTACGGTCTACGATTCTTTTTATAATATTCTACTTGTGTTTTAAAATGTTCGTCTATTGTATCTACGTTTTAAGACACAAAGTTCTGCATGTTCTTGTAGTTTTTATTCAAAAGATTGTCATCATCATAATTGCAGATTTCTTTATCCGCGTCTAAATTATTTTCTTTTTCAACTACGGTAATTCTATTGTATTCAAAATTCAAAAACTTTAGAAATGAAGTAAAATCCTCTGAATACTGTTTTCAGCATTCAGTATTCAGTATTTGGTGCACACGATGACCTGAAAACAGAAAGTAGAAAATATAAAATACGAGAAAGTTATTCTAAGGAAACTAGCAAAACAAATTAAGACAAGTTCTGTTCCGGTAATTATCATTTTCTAAATACAAAATACAAAATACAGAAGACTGTGAACCGTGAGACCAGAGACAAGCAAGCACAATGCAAAACAATGAGCCTTTGGTAATGTAGTGAATCGGAATGTAAATAAGGACTCGCACATACATGGTTTTTGTTTCCTTCCCGGGCCTCTTATTTTTTGTGTTCCAATTTGTATTTCTAAATTCTAAATAAAAGCATACAGTATAAAAAACTCTGTGTTTATATAACAGTGTTTATCTTGTACTAGTGTCAATTCAAGTGTAAAAGAGATAGAAAACGATGGAACGCAAAATAGATGCAAAAGCTGAACCTATAGAAGATATTCTATCTCCCATGTCACATCTCTGATTATTAATCAGTGATTATCAATCCAAATTCTACAAGAAATTAAATTATTTGGTTCAAAGTCTGTGCACTGTGCATGTATCTATGAAAATCCAGTTCTTTGGCAGTGTACAGTGTAGAGACAGTGCAAAAGTCCATAATTCCACGTTCCATGTTTAATCATAGTGAGAATGAGGATAACAAAATTTGAGCTCATAATTCAATTTCATCTGGAATCTGGAATCTAGCATCTAGAATATAATTTAATGTGTTTATATCCACCCGTTCTCCATTCTCAATCCTCAATCCTCCATACTCTATACTTCATGCACATGATACATAACTTTACCATTTACTTGATTTAGTGGATTTCCACGAAGTAAATGAAGGACAGACATAAGCGTCTCATTTCAAAAATCTTTATCCGGATTCCAGTTGATTCGTTTGAATCCACCAAATAATATCCAAATACAGAACATTTAATAAAGAAACAGAACGCAGTTGAGCGTTGAGAGTTGAGAGAGAGAATAAGCATCACTTTCTCTACAATATGTTCTTTGCATCATACTTCTCTTTATATGTTTATACTTTATTGTGTAACATGTAAAGTGTGAAGTGTGCCTTTTAAATTCTACGCTTTAACTTGTACATTCTACATTCAAGCAGATACCATATGTATGATTTACAATGTACAGGAGTGCGCTCATGTGAAATGCAAACTTAATTACAGGGCTGTAATTGATTTTAGAATTAAATGTATACAGCATAGAGTACAGAGGATACAGTATACAATACAGCACACAGACTTGACATTCAAATGTGCAGTCAAATTAAATGTCATTGTCTCACTATTCTCTCGTCTCTCTTCTCTATTCTCTATTCATGCTTTTATAAACAACATCCTTTTCTCACATATTATCAAACTCTATTCATCATTCATCTCATCACACCACTGCGCCATGAACCCTGTATTGAACATTGAACATTGAAAGTTGAAAGAGGAAAATAAAGTTTTCCGTTTTCACACTTTCCTCCTTTCTTTTGATTAAAGTAAGTATTAAGTAAGCCATAATGCTATACAAAGAGAAATTTTATTTTAATCCCAGTTTTACTACAGAATGTGCTATAAATACATGTATTTAAATATGAATAAAACATTTATTCCTTTAAACTTTCTAACATTTATATAATTCATGTTTCGTGTAATATTGAGAGTTGAGAGTTGAGAGGATGCAAAAAATGGGCATGTCAGAGAAACATTTAAGTGCAGACGCTTGGATTTTGGATAGATTTATATCTGTGGAGAAATAATTAGACTTGAATTTGTCATATTATATGTACATTAAGCAACGCTTGTGGTTTTTATTTAATGTTCACATATACAGTATACAGACACCAAGAAATGAAGAACAAGATGCAGAATGCATACAACTTACAAGTAGATGATATTTACTCATGTATCTTGTATTGTTTGTATATTGTGCATACATTGTATTCAGTTGTGACAGGAGAAAGAATTCTAAATTTGGATTTGAGTGGCCCGAAGGAATTGTGCTCTTTCTCAGTGATCCAGAGAATGAAGAACCAACCACCAACACAAAACACAAGACAATACAAGAGAAGACAACACGCTGTTGCTATTGCTTTCTGCAAAGTACACAATACATTTTTACATGTTGCCTTATTGTACAAATTGTTTGCAAATTCACAATCTAACTGTTTCAGAAGCTAGACAAGGCCAGAGACTAGAGAAAACAAATGTTGTTCCTTGTTCTATTGCATACACAAAATACAGAACAGAGAATAGAGAATACAGAACTTGGAATTGAAGGACACAGGAGTGACTTTTTCATTCTGTCACTTTCCTCCGCATTCTGCAATACAACAAACAGACGTATTCAGTATTCAGCATTCAAAATTCTACAGAAATATTCAATGTACGCATTGGACAATGTACACAGTGCACAGCAAACTATGGAATGCGGAATAACACAGAGAATGCTGAAAAGTATAAAAGCTTCTTTAGGTATTTATGTCTACAGCTTTTACAAAAGTAACCGGTGTATGAAATCAAAAACGGGAATTTTTGATAGAATTTTGAATTTTTCACGTTTTCAGCCCATTAGAACAAGTTTTCATATTGCTGCAATTTACAATTCTTGTACTTTAAAATTCTAATGTCGAATTTTGCATGTATGCGCCTTGCACTTTATCTGTGATATTGTCAAAATGTAATATTGTACGTACAAGAATTTTGGTGGCGGATTCCGCTCAAAATGGGCGGAATCTGGTAATGTCCTTTAAACATCGTTGCTGACAGTTGTAAATAAGGTCTCTTTTTGTGATCATTGCCAAGTCACGTATTATTTACACATGTACATTCACATATGCACAAAACATGTAATACACATTTATTCACTAGTACAACGTGTACTCACAAGGAAAGCTCAGAGCTTTCTATTGTGAAACGCAGAGAAGGTGCATCCTCAACGCTCCACATGTTTTCTTCACAAGACACAAGACACATTTATGGTTTTTCCTATGTTATATCCGATTGTGTATTGTGTGGTGGTATGTTGGTAGAAAATGCCAAACAAAATACTGACAGCATCTTTTATCATGTGGAAATTTTAAGATGCAAGATAAAAAAAGAAATAACCAACAGACACTCACATCATTTCTCATTTGACGCTTTTATCTACATTTCCCTCTATTTCTTTTAGATGTTGCTTCTGCATTCATCTATTCAAAGCATCCACTCATCCACTTTTCTTCCTTTTCCTATCTTTACATCGCCCTCTTAACTGTACCGAAAAGACTGCCAATTAGTAATTTTGTTCTAGTTTTTTTTTGCCATTTCTGTCCTTTTCCTTGGCTTTACTTTTAGCTTGACTCGTGCCCTTGAGAAAAGAAGAAACACGTGACATTTCAATCATTTCACTTGATTAACTTTTTATTTCACTCAAATAAAAAATGGGGTTTCTAGATTCTAGAGACTTTGCCTTCATCCAGAGCAAGAGCCATTCAAGCAGAGTAACCAGCGACAATTTAGAGTTAAGATAATTTTTCAACTTCACTTTGACGCTGAATATTGAATCTACATAATATTTGTGGACTTTGGACTTTGGAAAAATTGAGTCACAAAAAGTGGTTTTATTTCCACTTTGTAAAAGCAGAATTTTACAAGTGCAAATGTCAAGTGTCAAATATCAAATAAAACATAAAGTTTTCATAGCAGCAGAAGAATTGTGTCATGTTTGATGAGTTGTTGGTTTTATATTTCATCTGATGAAAAATTTTCAAAATTTTATCGTACAATAGTGGTATGTTGTAAACTTATAACTGGAGCAAATACTAAGAAAAATCCTTGGGATTAAATTTTTACATCAAGAAAAATTGGAGGGAAGGCGACGTCTTTTTATTAGCATAGCATTTTTACATGACTACATATAGTCCGTAGTTAGCAGTCAACAGTGATGTAAACATGGGGAAGGAAAAGGGAAGAGCGAGATGAAGAAACTCATTCAAATAAAAAAATTGGATGAGCTTGTTTTATTTTCCATGTAGAATGTAGAACAAAAGTGGCAAGTCTTGAGTTTGGAATCTGGAAGTTGAAAAAAGCGTTTTAATTTTAAAGCAGACTGAAATAGCGAGGTCAAAGCCAGAGAGAAAGCAGTGAAAGGGAGAGGAAAAGGAGGCGTTTCATTTTCATTTTCCATCTCTACAGTCTACAGTCTATTTGCTGCGGAGGAGGACAATTTTCTATTTCAAAATTCGCATGTCACTGGCTGGCAGCTCAAATGATAATGATAACCCAAATACAAGTCCAGAACAGCGAGCGTACCATTTAGAATGTGGAGAGTTGCAGTCGTAGACAACTATTCTGTACTCTGTACTCTGACGTAGTATGTAGTATGTAAGATGTACATAAGTTCATGTGGATGCTGAACATGGAGTACGGTGCAGGAATTTGGAGTAACACTTACAGAAATTAATAAAAGCTCTACGCTCCATGTTTGTTTATGTATAATGTAGAACGTACAGTGTACAGTGTACAGTGTACAGTGTACAGTGTACAGTGTACAGAATGCAGAACACAGAATGAAATGATTCATAATTAAAAATTCCATTTGAGATTTTCCAACGCATTTTCAAATTTTAATAAATGACAAACATGCATACAAAACTATGTACCAACAACCAACCACCAACATGGAGCCTTGAGCGGATTAATAAAAACAAGTCCAAAGTTTTATTCTCGTTTTTTAAATGCAAACCATGAATGTAGCGGATTACTGTCCCAAAACCAAATAAAATATTTACATCAAGCTTGAGGGTGTAATAAGTCTACGAGTTGATAGTTGATACGCCTTCGGTTGGTATTATGATTATACATCGTTTTCTACTCTACTGCCTCTTTTCTCTTTACAGCACTTTTTCATTTACCCGAAAATAAAACGGTGTCTACAATCTACATCTATTGCAAAAAAGATTTAATTGTTTCTATGATTGAACTTTAAACTCAGTCATAATCCATAATTCAGGATTCAGGAAATTTAAAGGTCATAGTAAAGAGAAAAGAGCGTAATATTTCTTACTCAGATCATTAATTGCAGAAACTATGTGATAAAAGTCACATTGTTCATCTCAAAGTCCCTTTACAGTATGAATTATGAATTATGAACAGTTCGTACATGACAATCGTATAATATAAACTGTAATTGAAAGAGAATAAAACCTTTTTATACTTCCGTATTAATATAAGTAACTTCTTAAACATTTTATCATCAAACGAAGTCTAGACGTCTAGACTAAAGACTTAAGCTGTAAAATCTAACATCACTTCTCTTTCTAAGCAAATTTCGATTCTTTCCCTAATAAAAAAAATGCCACGTATAATATTATGTCATATCCTGTGTCTTGCGTCTTGGGTCTTGTGGCAATGGAATAATAAATTAAAGATTCGGCTGTCTTAAATACTGGATTTATTAAGCTGGAATGTAAAATGTAACTCCTATAATATTTTTACCACGGTCTACAGTCTACAATATTAGTGAACGGGATCCCCATAAAAATGGACTGAAGTTGATATGTCTGTAGCCTGTACTTCAGACTGAAATGCCAGCAATACGATTAAAATGGAATGGATTGAAAATTTTGAAAATATCCAAAGTCGAAAGCAACAAAAATTACTGTCAATATGAGCAAAAGTTGTGTAATTATTAATCATACATATACGATTAGGTTTAGCCTTGAAAAATACATATTAGTGCGAGGAAGTCGGAGTAGTTATACAAGTTTATTCTTTATTCACTAAACACATATTTTAAGTCCTACAACCTACAACTAATCAAGTCAACAGAATTCTAGAGTCTAGTTTATTTGGCTGTCGTCATCATTTAAAATATCACCATAATCTTATTTCCACTCTTCCATTGAAAATTGAAACCTGAACAAAATCGCATCGCCCATTGGCCAAATGAAAGTTAAAGTTAAATAAGTTACACACTCTTGCGTACGTTACATAATATAGGTAAAATAAAGAAAGAATAGTGTTATATGCTCTTGTGCTAATGAATTCATTGAAAATTCAGAAAAAGCTTGAAACCAGAAACTAGAAACTATGAACTGGAAATACGAAAGACATGGCTTGAGAAATGAGAAGTGTAAAACGTAAACGTAAAAGGTAGTTTTATCTCCTACTTTCCTGTACAGATATGAAAGTTGTAAAATTCCACAGCTTCAAACACAGATAGCCGAAGCGTCTTTCCTGGAAAATCCTGTTTGAAGCTCGTGGCTTGACTACTGCTACTGCTCATTCAATTCCTCCTTTTCCTGAACCAGTTGATATCGCTCCCACGTACGGACTCCAAACTACGGACTACGGACAAGGGAGAATGAGGACGAGGTGTTTGTGGCTATACATAAACTAAAGAGACACGTTGTCTAATGTCTAATGAGATAATTAATTTACTTTTATACTCCTTTTGCTAGCGACTAAAGATTTAATTACTGTTCTAATTACTCTACCATTTTCCAGCCACAGTACTCGTTCAGTACACTCTAAGCTCCAAACTGCATACACAATGTACATTGTACAACGCACACGTACACACAGAATAAAGTCTAAACTCTAGAATACAGGTCTTGTGTCTGCCTCCTTCTCTCGGTTTTTAGTTGTAAGATAGGAAGAAAAGTGACAAAAATTATAGGAGAAAAAATACTTGATGTTTCAAAACCCAAGAGACTCGTATTCGTATTTCCATTAAATTTTATCATTATCATTACTTTTTCAAGGTATCTAATAACAGTTAAATATAATTGTCTGGTAGAAAAATGAAAAACTTTGAACGTAGAGTATGTACAACGTACATTGTACATGGAAAATTGAAATGGATGAGAGGAGCTCTGCCAGAGTGGTGTGCAATTATAGATAACTAGACATTACAGTCCGAGTATTATTGCTGTTGGTTCTGATCTGAAAATGTGGTCCAAAGCATGGTACCAAAATACTTGTTACATTGAGGATTGAGGCATCCGTAATATGCGTCTTCATTCTCCAGTCTCCAGTCTCGATTCTTGAGTATTGAGTATGGAGTATAGACTATAGACAACAGAGCATGAGATAAAAATAGGTTGAGGACTCATGTGTAAAGTATTTAAGCGCCCAAGACAATTATTATTAGTTTGTGGGAAATCTAAATGATGACAGTATAAATTACATTTTGCATGATACTGATATTGTATTCAATGTTCCATTGGTTTGTACAGAATACAGAATTGAATTTGATATGCATTGATATCTCTCTAGTTTATTCCCTATTTATGGCGAATCGAATATCAAATACCAAATTCCAAATTCCTACCACCCACTTCTCCATCACGAGGAATAAGAAGCACTCTGAGTCTTGAGTCTTGAGCTTTGAGCTCTGAGGTCTTTGTCGTCTTTGCTTGTAAAAGGCAACTTTTCACGGAGACGAGGCAACCAAGAAATGTAGAAGAAAAGGAGTAGCTGATGAAAGTGACACATAAACAAGCTTATAGATATGAATCTACTAGAACGTGGAATTCAATTCAGTTCAGTTCAGTTCAGTCCAACGTACAGTACAGCAGCGTAGCCGAATGTAGACTCTACAGTGTAAAGTGTGGACTTATTTATGGTTGTTGAACCGAAACCCGAAACGAGTCATTTAATTTGATCTGACCAACAGATAACTGCCATGATAATATGTTCATGAGGCTTTAGAATCTAAAGTCTAGAATCCAGAAGACGTTCCGGTATGCAGAAGTGGTCTAGACTCTCAATTCTAGTTTCTCGATTCTCCATTCTAGACTCTAGACACTAGGCTCTAAAGTCTGAATTTTACAATTCTGTAGAATGTAGAATATCAAAGCTTGAAGATATTATGAACTTTCTCCCTATTAAACTTCTTGAAAATCAAAATTGTCTTTTTGTAAAATTTGCCTGCTTCAATCTTTGGTACTTTTGAAGCTGAATTTTTAAACAATTATTATTGTTAGTTCTAAAAGCAGGCGTACAAAGAAAAGTAATCAATTAATGATGTGGAAAATCGAAATAGTACGGAGTACAAACCACTCTTATAAACTTAATTACTGATATTTTTATACTTTGCTAACAAAACGGATGAAAAAGTTCAAAAGTGGTTTTATTTTTTTGAAATTGCTGCTTATCATTGTGGCATACTGAAAAAGCTTGAAAATTGGTGGTCGCAGGTGTCGCTATTCACTATTGACTGTTGAAAAAAGTGACGGTTGAGCATAATACATAATATCTCGGTTTGTCTCTACAATATTTGTGCATATTGAATCACAAAAAAGCGTTTTTCAGAGTAAAAATGTCTGTTTAAGTTGAAAGAAAGCATCGTGCTCTCATTCTGTAGACTTGGTTACAATGAACCGTCTCTTACCCCCCATTTCCTCGCTTCACTCTACCCATTCGACACAATTGGAAGTCGGTGAAGCGTCGGGCTATATACAAAAGAAGAGTGTACATATATAATACTTCGGAGTATGCTGGACGTCAGAGTACTGGAGAGTAGAGAATGGAGAAATGGAGGATAAGTTAAAAGTTGTCAAGCTCGAATGTCTTGTAACATCTATGAGTTGGTTGGTTTCCATCAATACCAATACTGAGTACTCATTTTAGAGCTTCTTCACATCTCAGCTCAGCTCAGCTCAACTTGACTTGACTTGACTTGATTTAAAATGAGTAGAGTTGGACAAAGCTTCAGATTCAGGCTAAAAATATTATTAAGAAAAATAAAAGATGAAGAAACGGAGAATAAAAGGTAAAATCCTCTTATTTCTTTCCAAGTAGCTTCATTTCGCCCCTTGCTGGTAAATGCTTACCCTTATGCTTATTCTTATGCTTCCCTCTTATATCCTATATCTGATATCGTCCGAACTCCGAATTTCAACTGAAGCGAGTAAATGGAGTAATCCAAACCGGAATCAATCTCAGTCTCGAGTCTCGAGTCTCAATCGTATCAAATCTCAAGTGTGCGCTATTTCCTCTTCGTTTCCTCGAATTTTAGGAAGTCAACGGGTTCTACTTACATATTTCTGTTCAACTCTGACATCCACCAATGAAAATCACCCTGACGTATTTCAATAATAATGGCACAGTTCTGCTTACACAATTATTATTATCATTTGCCTTGCCGAACCCTTTTTTCTCATCATTTTTCTTACTTTTCGTTATTTGAGCTCGGCACTCATAATTCGGCTCTATCCTTTCATTCTGCACCGAGATTCAAGATTCCAGATTCAAGGAACAATGGAAAAGTGCATAACATTTTTCATCTTTCAGCTTGCTTATGAACTTGATTGCATTTCAAAACAATAAAAAAGATGTAAGCGACAAATGTGAAAAAAAAAACGCTTCAGACTCGATGTTTGATCCTCGATTCTCGATTGAATACAAAATAACTTATTTTTTCACATATATCCATGTTGATGTCGACATATTTTTATATTTTCTGTAATAAAAGCAATTTTCATTTTCATTTTTCATCTACTGCATAAATTGCCTATAAAGTTTACAGTCTACACTCTACACTGCGCACGGTTGACGGTTGGAAATAAGTTGATCTATCGATTCCTGTTATATTCAAAATTCCAAGAAAATCTAAGAAAAATCAAGTTGACAAACTTGATGTCAATAAACTTATTTAGATGCGATCTCTCGATGCAGAAGAAATGGAAAACAAGAAAATAATTGCTTACATCAAATTTCAAATATAAATATAAATATAAACATGACGAGCGAAAAGCATAGACTCGGAAAAAGTTTGGATCACCTATCACCTATCACATGTCATGTCTCATGTTGTACATGCTAATTTAAATTTTCTATCATGTCTTCATTCATGGTACTTGTACTGTTGGTTGTCCCTAGTTTCTAGTTTCTAGTGAAAAAAAGAAAGGTTGAATGGATTCCAGTATTTTTACCATCCACCATACATATTTTTGTGAAATATATTATGAACAAAATACATTTTTGTTATTACTCAATCGGGAGTTCAAATTTTACGGATATCTCAGGTAAAATTACAGTGTACAAGCGTAGACAAAATCAAGTGGAAGACGAGCTACGAAATGGGAAATGTGAAATGAGAAGTGAGAAGAAATGGAAAGCAGAAATATCTACATATGAATAGAAATCCCTGATGGAAACGACAGTTGAAAAAGGAGTAAGGTTAAAATATGAGAGATTCAAGGCTCAAGGCTCAAGGCTCAAAGCTCAAAATGTAGTTCAGTATTCTACACTGTAAGAAGAAGAGAGATAGATAAAATGGAGAAAAGTCATAATGTTCCGTGTATAATGTATAATAAGGAAGAGGTAAATGAATGTGAGTAGAATTTTCATCGTTATCTCGTATTTCACTCGTGAAAGTGAATACTGAATGCTGAATACTGAATACCCTCGACAGTTATGTCGCTTCATTTAGCATTAACATGGTGACTTTCACACTTTGTATATTGTACACCGACACCATGACTAGTGAATACTGTAACACTTTTGACTAGTCCATTCGCCCATTATCTCACTTGTGACTTGTGAAATTAGCCGGAGAAGAATGCGAATAAATGTGTCTGTGTGTAAATGGTAAATGGTTCAACTCAACTTAGGTTGTAACTTGTAACTAGGTTCTTCTCCATTTTCATTGCACTATACATTTACTATCTAGTCCCACAATTCTTACTTACAACTTACATTTTCACAGCTTCTTTCAAGTTTATTCTTGCAATTACAAGATGCATGTGTCATTAGTCCCAGAGAGACGAGCTCAGAGGCACAGCAGGCAGAGAAGGTACATTCAAACTAAAGCAGTTTCCCATTCAAATACCACAGGTACGGCTTTATTCTTCCTCCTAAACAAATTACACTATATTAAATTATATTAGGCATGTAGTCGGTATGCGGTATGTAAAGTGTAAAGTGTAAAATGTATAGTTACATCTCCCCATTTTCCAAAGTGACAAAGGTAATTTGAACTTTGGGAATTCCGTATTCCGTGCCTAAAATGTTTTTTACACCTTTGGGTCTCATAACTCTGTAAAATTTCCTATGCTACCTACTTTGTATTTTCCAGTGTAAAATAGGACTACATTACTAGAGTACGATATTGTCTATTTTCTATGCTAGACGCAGTATGTAGAAACAGTTCATGGATTCTGGGTTCTGAAATCTGGACTGTGGTGAAAATTGGATGCAGTCTCATTTGTATTTCACTTGAACCATTTCCGCTCCCTTCTCAATCTCAAATATTGACTTGTACTGTCATGTGTTACTTTCATGTACATATATAGAAAATAGATGCTACTATATATGTACACTGTACAATGTACAATGTACAGTGAACAGTTTTCTCATTGTCTTTTACTGATATTAGTAACAATTGACTGGAGATTGAACATTGGACAGAGTTACAGAGTAAAAAAGAAATTGAAGAAAATGGAGGAGGAAAAAATAACAAACAAAACGTTATTGTCATTCCCAATTCTATAGCAGATGAAGTAAGTAAGTGCTGTGAGCTCACAACTACAAATAACAAACAATAAAATAGGAATAGAATAGACAGTATTGAGCATTGAGTATTGAGTCTCAAGTGTGGACTCGATACTGGATACCACAAAACTTGAAAAAGAAGACCAAGTCCTCACTCTTGAAAGTTCCAAGTTGAACAAGAATGTAATCGAAGGATTATAACGATAGAACGAGAAAGAGGAGAAAGTAAAAGAAAAACACAATTGGTTTTTTTCTCTCTCTCTTTCATCATTGATTCCTTGTTTCTTGGTTTACTCTTGACTTAGTTTTGGTTTTGGTTTTGGCTTGAGTGTGGTTCTAAATTGATATTTTTGCTTATGACTCGTGAGGACGGATGGTCCATAACCAAGAACGAGCACATAATACAACATTACGTGTCTCTGGTATCTAGTCTGTACGGTGTACAATGTACACAACAAACAAGATGTGAACAGAATATGTACATGTATCAACAATCCAAAATGTACACGTACTTTCAAAGTAAACCCACTTATTCCAATGACTTAGTGGAATGAGGTGGATAAAATCCAAGGACGTAGACTAAGACGTTTTCCTCTTTTGCATCAAAGACTTATCTCCATAAAACTCGTGTACACTATACGAACTGCTCTGTAGGAACTACGGGCCGTCTCTATTTACCCTTGCATTTCTCCCATTTACTCTCACGTTTTCACTTACTTTTTCCTGTTGACGTCTCAAGTCTGGAGTCTGGACAAACGCGTGTATCGGATTTGAAATTCTTTGTACCATGTACAAGTTTAAAGTGTATATTGTACGCAGATTCCTATAATATAATATAATATAATATAGATAGTAGATAGGCAATGACGAAGACTTGTAACGCAGAAAGAGAGTGAGAGAGATTCCATTTCGCTATTTTCTCCTTCTACTTTTCAAACACACTGAGAAAAAAAGTAGCGTACTGCAGATGCAGATTGATTGTCAAGTCAGAAGCCTTTTTTGCAAAAATCTATCGGCTTGCCTTGGCTTGGCTTTGCTCTCTATGGTTTGGTTTGGTTTAAGTATTTGGTTGGCCAGTCTATACATGTATCTGCTGTATAAATAGTTTCTCCCTTCGTCCCTTTTTTTCTTATCACATGGAAAAACTAAAAGGGAAAAAATTGGAATGGTAATATCCTCTGTGAAGCATTTTACTTTTCATTCTTCCACTTTTTCCATGTCAACTCTCCATACGTTTCCTATCCTTTTTGTCATATACCGTACGTATGTTCGACGTTCTAAGTTGTACGAGCTGGAAAACAAGATTGACTAGGAATTTAGAACGGAGAATTTAGAATAGAGAATGGAGAATGGAAAATAATAGAGGCACCC
Source organism: Sminthurinus aureus (assembly GCA_034698265.1). Taxonomy (NCBI): domain Eukaryota; kingdom Metazoa; phylum Arthropoda; class Collembola; order Symphypleona; family Katiannidae; genus Sminthurinus; species Sminthurinus aureus. The sequence continues at coordinate 20,201 of JAQGBH010000385.1, read as the reverse complement.
ATGCAGATAGAAAATGTGACTAAAATGCATTCAGCAGGAAGATTTCTTTCCTCATCCTTTATCTGCCTTTTCCCTATTTTATAACTACAAAAGATACAAAAAAATAAGGAATCCAAAAAAGGGCTACTCAAAAGATAAGATGGGCAATGGGATTCCAGAATCTAGAATCCAGCATCAAGAATCTAGAATTCAGAATCCAGAATCCTCATACCGATCTAAATTCTGAATGTTGTTGGAGGGACGAAGTTCCTTCACGGACTTTTCACCGTATTTTCCATTCCATTCTTCGCAGATTATTCATAGTTGAACTTTTTCAGTCCGTGACTGCTGACTACTAACTACTGACTTGTGAGTATGTAGTACGTATGGCTGGAGACTGGAGACTGGAGAGTAGGCGTAAACGAGAGACGAGGAGAACTGTGGAAAGAATAAGTAGAACGATGTCACTGTGGCTTCAAGTTTGAATTTAAATTCTTCTCGTACACTACCAAAAATATGTATGTATGGAGAATGCATAGTCGTTTTTGGTTTTTGGTTTTTTACGATGAAATCTTTACTTGTATCTTGCATGAATTTACGTATATCATAATAATATATCTTACATCGCATCATCTACAGCCTACAGTATAAAGCTAATCTCTGGAATACGCATTACACATTTATAGATGTAGAGTCAAAGCAAAAAGGAGCGAGAAAAAATCTTTAAACCCAAGAATCAAGAAAGTGCTTCCAGCAAAATGTAGATTGTAGATGAACTGAAGGGTGTCCCATGGAAATTCATTCAGAAGCCAGATAAAAGACACCGTAGAAGACCAAAAGAAGGTAGGCGTAAGGTGAACATTTAAAGAGACTTTGAAATGTCAAAAATTCACAGAAAGAGACGGACAGAAGACTCGACGACTAGATGACTCTTGGACGCGGAGCTTGAGATTTCATTAATTCCACAAATAACTACATGCAAGTACAATGTACAATGTACGTTGTACGTCATACTCCTTGTCTGTTTTCTCTTCTCTTTTTATGTCCAATCTCCATTTGACGTGGTACTTGATATTTGATAGTTGATGAATGTATGTCAAAAGTCCTTGGGGTGTAAAGAGGAATTTGGAATTTTATGCTTGTCATTTGCAAAGAGTGTACCTTTTGACTTTGTCCACATGTTTTTTTATGTGTTTGCGTTCCTTGGACAAATGCAATAGATCCTCGTCTCTGTCATTGACTTGGCATTTGGCATGACATGTAAAGAGTACATAGTAAATAGTGAAGAGAAGAGGTAGCCATCATAAAAAGCACAGCATTTTTTACACAGTTTGTCTTGAAAATGTATGGGCAGGTCTGGATGTAATAGTTGGTAATATATTACCATGTACCAATACAATACGCAATACAGTGACCGTAGACCGTAGTATTACTATTACTACTGCGTGTAAGTAACAGCTTTTCTATTCACCTGCTGTACTTTTCTAGTTTCTAGTTTCTCGGTTCTAGTTTCAAATCCAGACTGTTCAAATACTGAATACTCTGTCCTTCGTATTGACTTTTCCATTACGTTGAAGCAATAAGTAAAATGTGGATGTAATTCTCTCTCCTGTCATACCATTTTTGGAATGCTGTGGAATGGAACTCTCAGGTCTCAAGTCTTGAGTAAATGGTAAATAGCAACAAAGTAAGCCGCCAAGAAGAAAAGAGGAAGTCAAAAAGTGTAGAGTCTGGAGTATAGAGTGTTGAGTGTAGAGTGTAGAGTTTATAATGTGAAAGTTAAGGGATGGAACATGCGACACATGTGTGTGTGTGTGTGTGTGTCGAAGAAATAAATAATAACGATAATAGATAATCTATATACGTACGTATACCAATACAGATACAGATACAGATACAGATACAGATATACAAAATACATAGACAAAGTTAGTATATCAAAATTGGATACTGACCCAGAGCATATGCAAGATTCAAGATTCAAGTCAAGCTGTGCCAAACCCGGCCAAGCCAAAGGGAGGACAGAATCAATTGATTTGTCATTAGTCATTAACCTTCGGTGTACACAATTTTTGATTTGATTTTATGAGTTTTATTAGAAAATAAGGAGAGAAAAGGAGTTCTGTCCAAGGCAGCCATGGTACAGCCCAAAGTCCGGACGTCACGACAGGTCCCACTTTATCACAAAAAACCCCTTATACATTTTCTCTATATCCTATGCCTTCAACTACTGGGATCTCCAAACTCTAAAGGAAACTGTTAAGCTCAGCTAAGTCAAATCAAGCAGAGAAAGCTGGAGAGACGGAGAGAAAGTTGAGAGGTAGAAAGGAGCGAGATAAAAGCAGCAGGAAAAGCGTGAGTGTAAATGCAGCTATTTTGCTTTTTCTCCTGTACTCACTTACTCTGGCCCAGTTTAGAGTTTATAGAGATGGGCGTTAGTCTCAGTTGCAGTAACCAGCAACCAGCCACCAGTCACTAGTCACCAGTCACCAGTATAGCTTGTACAGTGTACAGATATTATTATGATTATTATGACTGCTGCTCCTGTACCGGTACTCTTAAACTACTTAGATATGTTTTCTCTATTATTTGTTCTAGAAACGCACAATACAGCTTCATGTACACACATTTACGTAGAGACAGGGACAGAGACAGAGACAGAGACAGAGACAGCGACAAAAAGGGAAAACACGGTGCTAAGAGAGAGAAAACCAGAGGACAGAGGAAACCGAAACCGAAACCGAGGACTGACTTGAAGACGTAAAAATTGGCTGAATGACCCTCATAACTTATATTCAAGTAGTAAAAGCTTCAACTACAAATGCAATTTTCTTTTGTAAGCTCCCAAGTCACACGGAAGAAACGACGTGTGTACATATCTATGTACAATGTACTGTGCATTGTGCACTGTACACGTTGGGTAAAAAGCCTATCAAGCTGAGAGCAACTCTATTTTCATCGTTAAAAACATGAGCAAAAGCTCTTCTCTCTGATCTCAGGAAATTGCTCGATTAGTCAACCATATTAAAATTCCTACTCATTTACCGTCTGCTTTGGTACTCAACTTTAATTTAGTCATCTATTTACTTTGTACTACCAAAGAGAGAGTTCAAAAACGGCTTATTTCAACCCATTTAATCAGTCGTATAAATCATGAAAATTATCAAAAAATAATTCAAATGACCATCTCTTCTTCCTGAGCTTCTCTTGAGACTTGGAACTGGAGACTTGAGACTCAAGATGCGAAACAGAAAAATTATACCGCTAGACACTATAAACTATAAAATACAATACTACATATTTTCTTTATGTGTTGTATATGTGTCATTAAAGTTTTAAGATATGCATTCAATAATCTTGTTTTTCATGTGAAGGAATGTGTGGGAAAACTGGTGAACATTTAAGTAGTTTGAGAAAATAAATGTACTACATGAAATTTTAAATAAAAGAAATTAAAATGGTTCTCATTTTTTGAATATGCCGTTGAAAATCCAAGAATTTTGAAAGCTATTTTGCCGAATTTTAGTTTATGAAGTTATGCATTTAACATATAACTAACCATTGTCCAACTTATTTTAATCAAGGTGTAAAATTTTTATGAAAATTAAATGGTGATAGGTGATAAAAAACGTTTTCATGGGTATTCTTTTAACATCAGAAAATGAGTGGGAAATGGAAATGCTACGATCTACGATACATAATACAAAATGCAAATTCAATCACATAATTTTCCTACTGATAAGCAGTTTTCACATCACGAGATATAAAGAGTATATTAAAAATGCAGACATGATCCCTTCATGATCGCTGAAAAGTTTTAGAGGAGGAATTGAAAGGATTCAAAGTTTTTCCATAAGACTTTTTATCAGTCCCATTATGACAATGTATTTCTTGAATCTTGAAATGAATAAAGTCTCAAGCCTCAAGTCTTTGAATTTTAATTTCATGGTTGAAATTAAACCCTAGCTAACGAAAATGAACAACATTTTTCTATAATGATATTATACATATTATACGGAGTAGGAGCATTTTAAAGTTTCGACTCTGAACGCGTAACGCTGAAAGAGTTGAAATCCAGTTTAAAAGGATCAAGTATTATTTTCATAGGAAATTTCCTGACATACATATATACATATTATACACATTTAACATTATACATACGTACATACAAATCGTACGTCGTTACACATAACGGTGTAAATATTCAAATGTAAGAACGCTTTCATGAATTTACTCTTTTTCTCCTTGGAACAAGGAAAAACAGTTTGTGAACATTTCATCAGTTTGTACATTTTGTAGATTGTAGATTTACTCCAAAAACTGTATGTACAAAATTTCCAACTTCATTTCAAAGATCTGTGTAGAATGTAGAATTTAGAATGTACATGTATAGATAATACCTTTTAACAAGTAAAAAGATGTCTGCCTCAGTTTTTCTGGAATTTGAAATCCATTTCACCACCCTTTTCTCAACAAATAGAATAGAATGTGAATGGTGAATTTGCTTCTGTCTTCTAACTTCAATCTTCTATGCATGTATCTAACTTCCAACTGTACTAGTATCTAGTTTCTAGTAACGTAAGATTGTCTTGAAAAACGTGAAAGAGAGAGAGAGAGCAGGAGAAGAAAATCCATTATGATTCACTTACCACTGGGACTCCAGAATAGGCGTTTCTCTTTCGTTTCCATCAACTATTCAACTATGAAGATTCACCAAGATATTCCAGATAATGTTCTTTCCTTCCTTGGCACACTGTCTCAACTTTGGCTCAGTTCAGTGCCATAAATTTTCTTTTCCAAGGCGTAAAACACATGCAAAATGCAAAAAGGGGAGAAAAAAGTACGGATTACGGAACGAGGAAAAAAAAATTCTCGTCTCATTTATAGCTAAATATTCAACGTAGATGAAGAATGAAGTACTACGGATTTCAAGTTTCATCTCCCTTTTCCCTCAGCGCCTTTTGCTCTACCGTCTCAGCCGTCTATACATAAATACGTTTGAGATTAAATTGGATTCACATTCAATAAACATCCGTATCCTGTATCCTGTATTGTAGACAGACATTCGAGATGTACGTAGGTACGTGTATGATGCCCAATGTACAATGTACAAAGGAAAATGTAGGTGTAGAAAGTAGAAAAGCAAAACTAGTTTATTCAACCATGTAATGTTTAGGTGTATTGAACTGTGTATTTTTCATCAAAAAGGGGAAAATCTCATTCTTACCCAAGTCTACTTTACACTGGCGCTGATTGAACAATAACAAAGCTAGTTGATGAAGACATTTGTACAACAGATCCACTTTTATTTGGAAGAAAATGGAACTAACGATGTAAGTGCCTCATAAAATAAAGTTTGTAATAAGAAGGCATGTATGACAAAACTAAGCGATAAGCTAAATAAATATTAGCCGCTGGCCTGCAGCCTACAGATGAGGTATCAGTTATTTAACTTTACATGATATTTTTAAAGTTCGACCTACTATTTGACTAGTTGAATGAAACAATAAAAGCAGAAATAAAAAATAAAAATTGTGTTTTATGCTAAGCCGAGAATTGAGAATCGGGAATATAATCAAAATTCTTGCAAATTTTTCTTCTTTAATCTGTAGTTTATTTATTGTTACTGTTATTCTTACAAAAGAAACAAAAATAAGCTGCATTTATTTATTATATTGGTTAATTATCCAAAAAGAAAAATACTTGGACTAGTTATTTTAAGTATTTGTATGTTTATAACATTTTCATATTTTCATTACTTAACATTTAAGACAATGTAAAGCAAAAAAAAATAACAAGTTACATTAAGGATTAAATATTAAGGCAATGTATTCTTATTCGTATAATGTATAACGTATTATCTATTTCAGACACAAGATCAGTACTCTGACTGTTTGTGTGGATATTCCATACTATTCAGACCCTTTGGGTTAAGTTACTTTTTATCAGTAGTCTTGTTCACATACCATCACATATGTGAGCAGTTTTTTATCATATGTAGTATTTACTTATTGCATAACATACCGAAGTATTGGAAAAATTTTAAAGTTGTCCTTATTATTTCATCTGTTTTCCTTGATCGTAAAAACGCCTATCAAAGGTACTCAACAACCAAAAGCACTCAAAGTCGGTGATTGTTTTTGCTGAGATTGGAAATTATCACACAAGGACGTTGTTGACGCTCAGCAACGGGTTTCATAGTTTTTGGATTTCTCAGGCATTTCTTTTGATGTCTAGCGGCTGCATCTTTTCTGGATAAGCTATAAATAACAAAGAGAGACAAACACATGAAACTTTTTTCATTTTAATAATATGACATAATAAAAAAACAGATGTTCACATTGTCCAAAACTTTGAAAAAGTGACAGCAAAGGACGACATTTTGACATTGTGTGTGAAGTGTGAAAGGGGAGAAAGTAATACGTGTCAAACTTAAGAAAGGCAAAAGAAAGGAGTGAAATAGAAAGTCAGCAACCTTCATGAATATTTCTATAACAAGTTTTTTTATTAAAAATCCCAAGAAGAATAAAAATACTTTTGGCTAGGAAAACAACTGTAGTCATTTTAAGCTTTAAATCGTAACTAAGCCTATCCAGATGTAATTTATGTTTTTATTTTTTTATACTTATAAAAAACATTTAAAATATTTAATTAGCAAATTAGCCATTAGAAATTTTAGTAAGTAGTTTGCATTCAAGAAATTTCGTCCCTTTATCACATTTCTTATTTTGAAAATTGAAGAATATTAATTATTAAATAAATAGCGAAAAAACATACGGTTTCAGGCAGTATTTACACGAAGCTTTCATTTCATTATGGGTTGTCTTAATGTGTCGTGTAAGGTTGTCTTTCCTGGTGAATAACGTTCCACATTTCTGAATTGCAGTAGAATAAAACAAAATTTTACACTTAAAATCAAAATTGCATAAAATTTGGGATTTTTTGTTATTTGAGCAAGATAAAAAATCAGAAAACAATCATGGTAAACTAAGAAATAAATATTTTTATTTTTCAAGAATTTAATTAATTACGTTGCATTTTTGATGTGATTTTGTGGTTGCACAAGATTGTTTATGCGTTTTCAAGTCTTCATTTCTTTTACAACAATTGATATTATTCGATTGATTTTCTTTTTCTTCCCAAGGTCTCCAATGCGCAGCATTATGTTCTGGGTAAGAAATTACAACATATTTTATAATATTATGTTGCTTATAATAATTATATGTCTACTGTTTTGTTCAATTTTTACATTTTGACACAAAATAGGGATAAAAAGTATCTGCCAATTAAATTACAAAATAAAGGAGGCAGTGAAAGTTTAAAAAAATGTAACTGAAAAAAGTGAAAGTTGATTAGTAAAAATTAATAAACAATTATGGCTACTGGAAGAAACCGTACTTGAGAGGCGACTAAAAAATACCTTTTGAGTAGGACGCCATGTTGATTAAATTGAAACTCGAATAAAGTGCTGAAGCAAGTAGCAAGAGTCGAAAAACAATGGAACTGATGAGTTAATATTGTAGAGTTTGTGCAAGGCTAGGACTGTACTGATTAAAAATTGTGGAGCTTGCAGTTTTACGTTTTACATGCAATATAGGTATTTAAGCTTACGGCTATGATTGCATTAACAATAGCAACAGTTACTGTTACGGATAGTAATAGTAGAGAGCGGTGATTAGTGGACGACTGATGTGGAGTTTCTGGATAATTTTGTTTTTCGTCCAAGACTTTTTAAGCAGAGTCAGCAAAAAAAAATAATAATAAATCAAGCTATCATCACAAACTTTATCAAACTTTAATCACCCCTCATATCAGGATTTGAAGACGTGAAAGTGTTTTGAAAAGAGAGGAGTCACAAGGGGGAGGAGAAATTAGGATCAGGGTTCATCTGATATCTGTATAGTTTAGTTTAGTTAGTCACTTGTATGATGAGTGATGATTTTTTTTGGCATGTATTAGTCAAAATTATAATAAAAAAAAATTATCACATAAAACAAAGAGATATCAAATGGTTGATTTGATGCTAAAGTCTGATTGGCTGGTTAGGCACAAGTAATCCTTTTGCGAATTCATTTACGTTTAATATTTCCTCGTAATTTGTGGTGTCGTACGCCCGTCGTTCGGCATGTCGTGCGTCTACCACATAGACAATTAACTAGACAACACGACCATTTAATCCTCCCAATTCACTGATTACAATTATTATTATTATTATTTCAAATGAAATTTGAAGGAGTTCAAGGAACGACAATGAATTTCAATGTATATACACATTCAATGTTAAATTGTAATATTTTATTCTCAAAATTAGCATTCAGTTCACTCTAAAGTTTAATGTAGTTTTCAGTTCATTTGTCACTTTCGATGGGTAAGCATCTCAATGGTAAACTTTTACTTAATACTTAAACAGTAACAAGTGAATCGCCGTCGATCGTTTCAGTGAAAGTGCAAACTAACTAACTAATTGTTTTTTTCCACTCGAAATAAAACTGAAAATAAATTCACTTTCTTTTTTAATTGAGTACTTAAATTAGGTCACTCTATAGTTGGACAGAAATTTTACATAGATACTAGATGTACAACAAAAATGTCACAAACTTTGCACTAGAGAGAGACTATATTTCACACCATAAATTATTGAAGCGGAAGAACTTTTACAAAATAGTGTATTTACTCTGTAAATACTAAATACTCAGTGGACTTTAAAGTAAATCCAAGTCTAAAGAATCACATGGCTAATAAAACAAATGGAACAAAGTTGATAAACAAAACAAAGCTCGAGAGAATACACTTCTAAAAGAAAAAAAAACACATTTTCAATAGCTACATCGTCATGTGTCATCATCATCATCATCAACTTCAGTACCATATCCTATGTATTTACTAAAAGAATGCATAAGAACACAACACATGTATAAAATATAGAAGAGCACATATTTATTAGATAAACTCCATTAGAAGGCAATCGAAATTACAAGCTAGATTTGTATTACAATACATAATGTTTTAGAAAAAAAGTATTTTTACATCAGCTACTAATATCTCCAATCTCAAATTAGAGTAACATAAGAGTCGCATACATGAAAAAGGGGAGAGAGGTACAAAAAAAAGGTGTACATCGGTATGAAAATATTATGATATAAATTTTTCATTGGAATATGTACAATGTACATTGTACACATGGTAGGATTTGCATTATTTGCCTGTAGTTGAGCTCTCATCAGTTGATGCTTCGATATTGACTCAGATACTTACACACAAAAGATGATAAAAACAATAATACGTAAATTAATTCGTACATGGTAGACAACTGGGCTACAAAATAAATTTAAATGAAAATACTGTACCTTTATAATTTATAATATGTTTTATATTGTTCACCATACATACTATGACATATGAGAGTTGGCATGTATCATAATTTCATAACTCATATAATATATAATATATAGCATATTGCATTGAACATCGGCACATTTTGAATTGTTCTATTTACTTTAGAGCAAGATAATTATTGTCATAATTTATCAGTAGAGTAATCAGTAATGTTTCTTGGTTAATTACTCATTATTGCGTCAGCATCATTCCGAATCCCGAGTTTTAGGTAGAACTAAAAAAATGTACATGCATGTGTGTATGTACTATGTACTATGTATAAACAAATATATATCTTGAAACATGTGTCATGTGTGGCGTTGGGCATTGAATTTTTATGTGGAGGAGATTGAGGTGAAATCGTTAACATTTAAATAAAAAACGTTATAAAATATTTCAGTGTTTATCAGAACACAAAAAGGTAACACAAATTGATGGGAGTATATATAGAAAAATCCTTGTATTATCACAAATTACCCATGATAAAAGTTATACAAATGAGTCACATTCGCATAACTTATGTAGTTCAAGTCCAAAGTATTTAATGCACAACAAAGAACAAAGGTGATGTTCCGTCAGACCCGAATTTTTAAACCGCATGTATGTAATACATTACATATATATTCATGTAGAAGGGACAATGTACAGATATTATTCTTTGTAGTCATCAGTTATCCATTGGAATTTGAGTTCCACACTAATACAAGAATTCGACACTGTGTGATGTGGTATGTAGCACCAACAGGAAATAGACGGGAGATAAAGGAAAAAGAGGAGCACAACACCTGAAATGTGTAAATATGAAATATAAAAACTCCATATTGTATTGTATTTAACATGCACCGAACTGGGTTTTGTGAAACATTACACTATTATTAGTAGTTTTAAGAGCTTGTTTTAAAAAAAGACAGGGAGTATTGTTATCAGCAGCATAACTCATAACGTGTGTGTGTGTGCAGTTACTACGTCAATTACTAGCATCAAGGACTAATGAGTTAACACGTATATTTTATAGTGTAAACGTTATTATTCTCTTATCTTTGTCAAAAATGGGAACAAATCTCATCACCAGACTGCTCGACGACTTTAATTTAAATGTATATGTATACACAAGCTTACAGATTACAGATACTCTAAGTACGTATACGTAGAAGCGCCGAAAAACCAGAACATATCATGTCATTTAATTACATTAGTGTGGCATGTATGTAGTAACGTGATAACACTCTTAAACTGTAAATGCTACTAATGCTGATTTTAAAAAATCACGGCATGTATAGATTATAGATTATATAGACACTGTACACTGTGCAGTTAGTACCACGAGTATTTTACCTATGTACAATGTACAAATTTTGACACAATGGAAAACATTAGTGCCTCAAGGATATTTGTTCAAATGCATTTAGCAACTGAGTAAATTTTGTACAATAAATCTGTGAATTAAACAGTACATGTAAAATAGAAAATATTTCAACTCTGAATTTTGATTTTCGATTCCCCATTTTACAAATATAATTGGTAAAATATAAAACAAATGAGAAACAACATAATTTAACAGTTTCGAATGTTTGAAAGACATGGCATGGCATGGAGTTGTCGTGATGGAGTATGGAGTTTTGCCGTTTTATGATTTAGTCTTTTCCCCGTTAATCTTATCTTATGTTGTCTTGTTGCATAATTCCGAGATGTGATTATGAATATTTTAATGAAGGCTTAAAAGGGATAAAGGAAAGTGAAACATTTTGTATCCTCCATTAATCCATAGTAGTAGTCATCCACTTTGATTCATGCATGACAATTTACTGGGAAATATTCATCTACCTCACATTGTTCACGTTTTTTTCCAGCACAAGACCAGCTATTAAATTCTCACTACAACTTTAGCCTGTAGTCTACAAGTAAAAATGTATGTTATAATTTATAATATCTTACATAAGTATATTTTATATTACGCATTATGCATGAAACATAGATAAAAGTGGAAAGTAATAAGTTTACTGCCCTGGTGAAAGTTATTCTTGATTGAAGTTCATGTCTTATTCAAACAGAAACTGTGTAAACCTATATAAAGAGATTAGTCATACACACGTAACTCTCATACTACATAGTATTTACTTACACACAGTAAAAATTGCCCAGAATTTATCACATTTTACGACTATTATCATTACAATGTACACTACCAGGATTATCCAATTTGTCATGTATTCTATGCATCTCATACTAAAAATATACGATGTCAATACATCAATACAACATCAACACGCCGTTGACACTTTCATTAGATGGGCGGATTTTGTGAATTTTCATCAATATTTTTTTACCTGATAACTTATATGTATTTGTATCTCTAGCATGTGACATTTTACAAAACAAAGGAATACTATCAATTTACAAATATAAATCTATTGTTTTATCAATTGGTGTGTTTAATTCAATAGGGAAAATTACTAAAAAAAATTAATACTATACATTTTCCGTTTTGAATATCAGATAAAAGGGACGTTCACAAAAAATTAAATTTGATTATGTGCATGTAAATAAATTATGTTATAATTTACAGTAATTATTGACACAAAATGCAAAGTAAAGAATGGAAGCAACGAAACAACTAAACTAAGTACATTTCTTTTCTGTACACATATCCATATTTTTTGTATATAGAGAATAGAAACAGAATTCAACTACATAGTACACAGCGTTCGATCAGAGTCCAGTCTCACCTATAAGTACATTTTATGCATTATATTATTAGTGTTAAAGTCCAGCATTTGTGCTAGTATAAAAATAGTAGCAAGTCAAATGCAAATCAACTGAGAATGCTTGTTTTTATGTAGAAGCTTAAAGGTTTACAGTTTACAAACAAAGCAATACAGATTCGTTCACATATACATAAATATACACAAGTTTTATAACTCAATCTTCAGTTTTCACTTGAAACTTGAAACCCAGCCTAATAAACGGTACGAACGATCAATCCAGCAAACTACAATGTTATCTTGGTAGGTACTATTTTACAATGCTATGGTGTAGGACACAAAAGGCACAAGTCATGAAAGTAATGGCACGCGTCTATTTCATGAAACACCCGTAAACACTTGAAGCTACTTACGACTTGAACTTTGTAGTTTACGTTTTTGTAGTATTATTATGCTACACATACATTTTGAGTACTTTCTTGGATTTATTGCGCAATAATAATATTAAAAATCCTCTATTTACTTTGGCTTGTATACTCATGAGTATTATAAATATGTAAAATACAGAGGACGAAAAGTTCCAATTTACTGAGATTTGAGATTATAATTCAATATTGGGGTAACTTGTACATTGTACACATATTTGTAGTAAGTACTTACAACTTACACAGTATTTATGATTTATGATAGTACACTTTACAATCATGTTTATTCCTATCGGTATAGTATTTAGTGCACTTTTTACACCTGTCGGGTCTTGTTTTTGAGTGTATACTAGACTACAAAGTTTCAAAGAATAAAAAACATTTATCAATCGTGTACTATATTATGTATTGCTTCAAACTGCTTTATATTAGTGAGAGAGATGAGCTATAAAAGCTTTTTCAAAGAAATGCAATAAGTACAATATTCTTCCAGGATTCATAAACAAACTTCATTTTCAAGGCTCAAAATGATAATAACTGGCATGTAGCATGTAGATTTTTGGCACACGATTATATATGTACAGGTACGTCTGGATAAACAAACGTTTTGTAACGGGAGTCAGTTCGGTGCACTGATATAAGTACTGTTGTACTTTGCAATTTAATTTCACTTTTTAGCATACAAGTAATCCTTATAATTTATAATGTACAAGCCTTAAATTACATCTCTCTGTATTGTGGATTGTGGATAGAAGTAAAAGTGCATTTTTTGTATAATAAATTCTTACTTTATACCTGTTTTATCATATATAACAATAAAAGTTATCACATAAATATTTAAAAAAAAAACGACAGCAACATAATATATCTGATATTGTGCGGTGCTGTGAGATTTTATTATAGGCTTGGGTATGGGTGATGGGTGCTATGTATAATAAACATGCAAATATACATTACTAAATTGCGAAAAATCCGAAATCGAATAAAATTTTCTACTCGTTCAGAAAAATTAAGATGGATCACTATTGTGGTAAGATCCCTTTTATACTACATATACGTGACCTTAATCTCCATTTCACAGTATCAAAATCTTATATCGACTTCATGCATAAGTACATATTTACATTTGCGCTTATAGATTTTAATCTCCAATCCTTACACAAGAAATTTTGATACTTGTTTCTCATACAGATGATAATTGTAACACTTGTTGTGATTACTAAAGCTCGCCATTACATGGTATTCACTTCCAATGAAAACATACATATGAGTAAAAGTCTAATAGACTTTCAGGACTTTGAATTACAATCAAATGATGAAATCTGTAGAAAAAAAGATGTAGGAAAAAAACTGCTTCAAATCGGTATTCATTCTGGACGAAGAAATGAAATGCGAAGAAATGCGATTAGACAAAGTTGGGGCTCAATGAAAGTTTACAGAAATTGGGAAATTTCTATTGCATTTCTTCTTGGATCTACTTCTAAAAATTCTAATGATACTGGAACTACTGTAGAAAAAGTTATCAACAGTACTATTGAGTGGGAGCAAGAAACGTATTCTGATCTTGTCATTGGCAATTTTGAAGACACGTACAGAAATCTAACCTACAAACATATGATGGGTTATAAATGGGTAAATAACAAACAATATTATGCCTGTACATATTTCCGATGCATAACTTGATTTTTCTTTGAAAATAACTACATACAAAATGTCATGAAAATATGTAATAAACTATAATTTTTTATTGTTGATCATTAACTTTTTTTTAGGTTCTTGACCACTGCCCTCAAGTTTCAATATATATAAAAACGGATGACGACGTTTTTCTTAATGTCCCTGAAATTGTAAACTGGTTAGAGTCCACAAAAGTTGGTGATAATATCTACTGTTATGTCCTACGAGGTTATGCTCCGTGGAGAAGTAAACGATACAAATTTTACATTAGCAAAGATGAGTACAAGCCAAGTAAATTTCCTGACTATTGCTCAGGAGTAGGATATATAACAACTCCAAAAGTCATGAATAAATTATTAGATATAAGTACAAGAGCTAAGTACTTGTGGATTGAAGATCTATTTGTGACAGGACTCTTAACAAGCTATTATAATGCACAAAAAATTGCAAAACAATTAACTTCTTTGTATAACAATACTTCTGTTTCTATTCCTACAAATCACACGTCTCCAATACGTTTGGAAGATCAAAGTCATTACTATTTAAATGAACAATATGAGACATACAAAACATGGTTAGATGACCCTTCAGAAAAAATAAATCCATGGATGTTTATTTTATTGGAAAAGAACAATGATCAAGATTTAGTAATTGATCAAAAGTCTTTATTTCTAAAAACACAAGAACTAGTTGGAAATACATTATCATAGCTCGTTTTTGTAATATTATAACGTATTATTATTACATTAATATAAAATACTTGTGTGTGCAGCCTCTTTTCTATCTTCGTAATTTGAAAAGACAAAAAACACTATACAAATTACAATTATACGTACATATATAAGAATTACAATTTTGGTCTTGGGGCAAAATACAAAGATTGGCTATTTTTTGAAATTACAATTTTTTACCGATCTTTCAAAATTTGTACCTTGTACATATTGTACTGTAAACACATATTGATATCGATATCGATATCGAGGGTTAATTTGACAAGCTTGGAGCTTGGAAAATTAAAATGCTTGAAGCATGTTTTTTTTTTCTTATATACGTTTTTCTTTCTATAATCAGGCCAGCAGAAAAGAACATAGTATAAAAAGTTTTCCTTGTAAACGTTTTACATATAAAGAGAAAGACCTAACTTCTATACATTTAAATGTTTACAACTTCCACGGTTACATATGTAATTACATATGTATACAATATAATGCTACAATGTTTTATGGAATCTTTCTAATACCTCATGATATGGAAAATTCATCGTAAGCCTAATAACTTATGGTACTTGTTTTTGTACATTTTTTGTATTATTTTTCAACTTTTTGTACTTAATAATAATTATTATTACTATTTTTTAAACTATAAAATAACACCTCAAAATAGTGTATTTACAGAATAATAAATGTATGTAACATAAAACATAAATGCTAATGTT
Source organism: Sminthurinus aureus (assembly GCA_034698265.1). NCBI lineage: Eukaryota > Metazoa > Arthropoda > Collembola > Symphypleona > Katiannidae > Sminthurinus > Sminthurinus aureus. Next base: position 4,608 of record JAQGBH010000385.1, on the reverse strand, counting down.
TTTATATGTCTTGTATTTTTACCGATACATGTATATAACAACGCTATAAACTATAAGCAATAAACATTTCGTTTCATATTTAGTAGGAAAGAAAATATTGCTAAACAATATATTATATTTTGTAACTAACGAATATATACAAAAACTCGAACTATTAGAGTACTTTCGTCTAGCATAAACAAAGGACGAGTCAAAATTTGGGCCCATAATTAATCCTCGATCTATCATACATAGAATGAAAGCTTATACCCTAAGGGTATCATATCTGAAAACCAAACCCCAAAATTTTGTGGGCCACCACGAAAAATCGATTTTTAAAATCACCCTCCCCAGCTAAATAAATTAAATATTTAAAAAATTCTAACTTTTTTTAAACCCTACCTTGTGGCATATCATTTGAAAGGTAATTAAGAGGGGAGTTCAAAATTATTATTAAAAAATAAATTCGACCGATTTTGGCGCCAAAAATTAAAAATGCTTACAAAAACTTACGATTTTTTTCGATTTTTGATGTCAAATGTTTTTCAGTGCTTTCGATTACCATAAAATATGTTGCTTAATAACTAAATACGTTACTACTGATACTAACTACTACAGGTGAGGTAAAAATAAAGCAGTTGTTACGAAATTGTTGCCCAAAACCGTGCAAATCTTTGAAAACTATACTTGGTTACTTATTTAATTGTTATTTTGAATCCAGTAACAACAGTTCATTATTTTTTGCATTTGTATTAGTTATTGTCGTAAATTGATGATATTTGAAGCTATATTATGAGCAGGTCCATTAAAATTGGCCAAATCTCTAGCATAACAAATGTAATATAAACAGGCTGTGATGTGGCTGCAACAACCCACATTTCTTGCTCCAACTGGGCATTTACAATACCAGCCCTTCACAGCAGTCCAATCTAAAACATAAAGACAAAATAGAAGCATCTAAATACAAGTTTTACTTAAGATATACAAAAACAGCCCAAAATGATAAAACAGATAAGCACACAAAAGTACATTTCTGAAAGGTACCTAAGCCAAATGGTTGGTAGTGGATCCAAACCCAATACTCCTTGTTAGACTGATGTCTTGAATGGATTTTAAACCGAACCATTTCCGAAGTTTCCCTGTAGGTCCACACATTTGCTGATGACGGATCTGAAAAGTCTTCTGCGGCGTACGAAGCAGCTTGTCTTATTTGATAGACCCCCATTGTAATTTGACGAAGGTCTTCCAAAGATAGGGCCGGAAAATATACAAGGTTATTAAGGTTCAAAGGTATCCATACAACCCTCTTCGTTTCTAGCTGGTTATCTTGAATAAATTCTTGCAGAAGATTAGACATTCCCATCCTTTCTCGAATTTTGTGGGCCATTATTTGGTGTTCTGGCTTATTTGGAGCAAGCGGTGGTTGATATCTATTGATGAGAGCACAGGCAATGGCGAGAAGGCTTCCGAGTTTGTTTAAATACTTGTTATTAATAACATTATCAAAGAATTTAAACTTATTTTTTAATCTGCCATTTGCAGACTCAATGACCCATCTCAACTTCGTCACCAACCTGGAGTCATTTGCTTCTTCTGTGCTAAACTGTTTTTGTCCTTTTTTGAGAAGGTTTGGCATCAGGTCTTTAAAGCCAAGCCGACGTACAAGAGCTGAAACATCCCTGTAGCCTCGGTCGTAGATCAACACATCTTGTTCATTAAAGAACATTGAAAATCCTTGGGAATCTTCAATGAAATGCTCTAGAATTTTGGCATCATTGTGATGGCCGTCTGCCATATATAAACCTTCCACTGTAAGGATATAACCATTTGGTGCTACTATCAACATTGGCTTCACTAAGTTTGTATGCTTGTGAAGAGAAAAGGTCTGTTTTTGGACTTTAAAATTCCCGGACTTTTGGATGTAGAGGTATGTACCATCAAGGATACAAATCGCACTATCTGGAGAAAGCTCCAGAAGCAGTGAGCTTAAAATGGTCCCATGTCTCACCTTATAATCCTCTCTTGAAATATGATTATAACCCAAATGATTAGGGACGACCTTTGCTTGCAAAACGAGCCTAACTTGCTCAAAGACATGACTTGCATTGGATTTGGAAATGTTGTACAAAAGACCACAGGCTTGTAATGATAAGTTAGTTCTCATTTTAGTCAGAAACAATGCAAGAGCGTTTCTGGAGCTAATGGTGTTGGTGTTGTACAGTGTGGGAGCACATAGTAAATACAGGTCTTCGAAATTCTGTTTGTTCAGTCCGAGAAACGTACAGTAATACTCATCAGATAAAGTGCTCCCATGATCAAAGCTCAGAGGTGATTTTCTGTGATTCATCATTTCTGTTACTAAAGACTTAAACTCTGCCGGAGTATATTTAGTATTTTTAGTACTCTCCTTTATTTTCGTGACGGCCTCATTGGTAAAGAATTGACCATCAGACTCCAAGTGAGAAGGACAACACCGGTTGTTATAAGGTACCACAATTGAGTCTGGCATCCATATATTCACAATTGCAAGTGGATTTATTCGGGCACGATTTTCTGTTGATAAGCAGATAAAACATCTTTTCTCAGAGCCTGGAATCTCTGAAACATAAATTCCATCTAAGTTAACTTGGTTTGCTTGTTGCAAAGCTGCACGGTAGCGGTACTGAAACCCATTATAACAGGTCTTACACAACTTATCATCTGTCCCCATTGGAGAGCCTGTTTCTACTAGAGCTCCACAAATGAAAGTCCAGATTTCAGAATTGTCAACTGGTTTGTATGACTGTTCTTTTTCTCGGATCACATGAGGACATAGATGACATTGTACTCTTGGTTTTCTGGGCATGATGGAGATGTTGACTGAATGATGTTGACTGAGTGAGTGATAATGACTGAATAAGTTGAGTTGACTGAATGAGTGATGTTGACTGAATGAAAGATGTTGACTGAATGAAAGATGTTGACTGAATGAAAGATGTTGACTGAATGAAAGATGTAGAACAATAAAGAGGTGATAATTCGAGAGGTATAATCCATAATATGTATTATTATTAAATAATATAAAATGGACGCAGAACAGATTTATTTTAGTGTTCAAGATTTGGAATCTGCTCTCCCAATGCTTAATCTTTATATTGTGCCAATTATTGGTGATGGAAATTGCTTATTTCGGGCATTTAGTTTCATTTTAGACCAGACTCAAGAGAATTACCAAAAGTTTCGGGATTTTGTTACAGCTAATATTGTAAGTCAATTAAATTGAAATAGTAAATAATTTTAAAAGTCTTGAAAAATTTATTCTAAAATGAGGGTAATTTTGTTGTTTGATTGTTGAAAGGAAAAGTATAAAGTAGATAAATAATATTACTATGAAAATTATGATTCATGTTGTTGTAATTTTTTGTTAAAAAAAATAGGCTAATCATCCAGATTTACATGCATTTATTATTGGTGATGTGCAACAATATATCGAAGATTTATCAATTGACGGTTGCTGGGCTGGTCCTATAGAAATTCAACTTCTTTGCAGAGTACTCAACCTCCATGTAGTGGTGCTATCATTAGGAAACCCGCCTGCTCATTTCGGTGTTCCTTCATATGGAAGGACTAATTTGGTGACGTTATTCTTCAACAACCATCACTTTGAAGCAGTAATAAGTGAGGAACCATGTCCTTTATTTTTAGATAATGAATTTCCATTTGTGGCATTTTTGTAGAATCATTTTAAAATTTCATAATAATAATAGTTCTTGTTGGTAATGGCACAGTTTATATGTGCATATAAGTTAGTATTATACTATAATATTATTTATAGTACCAAATAATAAAACATAAAATGTTGGTACAAAAAATTGGATAATTTTTAGGAAGACCAACATACTTTATCAGAAGGACAAATGATTTATTAGTAACACCAATAAGCTTCGGAAGGACAAATGTGTTTTTAGTAAGACCAATAATGAACATCAGAAGGAGCATTGAGTCTTTAGTTAGAACAGAAATCAACAACATAAGAAGAAATAATATTTTGATGGACTATATAAAAATAGCTATTTTATATATAAAATTTTTGATAACCTGTCCATAAAAAAGAAAAGCATAATATGTATAGAATTATTCATATGAAATATTATTTGTGTTTCATGTTGTTTTTTCCACACATTTAAGTTCTTGTTTGTACATATTACAAGTAAAAACAAAGGAGCGAAATATATTTTCAATATATTTACAATTTTTTGGAATTTCATTGCTGCTTGTTTAAAAAATAAAAATCTTTTAAGCAAGTATATTTAAGAGAAATAAAATTGTTGTGCCACCTTTTATGAAGCATATAAAAATTTTATATTTTATGTACAAGTATTTTTACTGGCCCATCATGTAAAATATTGTTGGACTTGTTAAATATAATAATTTTTATTCATGTCATTGGAATCAGGGGAACTGTAAGACCTTATAAATGTAGGATATATTCATTATTAGGATCTTTTAGTTCCTAAAACCAACAGGTCCTAATATTGTAATAAGTACATAAAAATCAATAATTATTATTATTTGGTTTTGATATTTTGTTCTCAGAAATCAGTAAAAAACTTGATTGTACTTATTACAAGAAAAAAAAAATATAGTAAA
>JAQGBH010000384.1:0-53866 GCA_034698265.1 Sminthurinus aureus | reverse complement strand
GGAACTGTCTCAAGTGGTGGTGGATCTCCGCCTAACGGTTTTGTAAAATCAAATGCATAATTATTATCTCAACTCTAGCTGTAGTTCTACTTCTAGTTCTAGCGGAACATTGTTGAACCCATTAAAGATTCTCACCGGCTTCTAGGAGGAGAACTGTAAAATTTTCAGAGAGTCTTCGACTCAAAATACAGCCACTCGTTCCACCCCCAACAATAATAAAGTCATACATCTCTCTCCTCTTACTCGGGAGGTTAAGAGTGGTCGGTTTATTTTCAAAGGCACGATTCTTGTCCTCAAGCCGATATTTCTCCTCATAGAGATTTATGAGCGAGGATAAAGAGGCATTTAGCACGTTGAAAGCCAACACGTAGTCCAACAACATTTTCTCCTATTGTATTGGATTGGATTGGATTGTAATTTATTATTATACTTTAGTCTCTAGTCTCTTGTTTCTAGTCTCTGGTCACAAAATGTCACAATAATTCCTAATTTCTTCATCAGTTTGAGGTTTTGAGGTGTTGAGCTTTGAAATATTTTTGGACACAAGACACAGCCTATAATTTACAATAACTCACAATAAAAATAGTAATAATTTGTGGCAGAAATGAATGTCAAATGTCAATACGTTTATTGCCCAAGTCCAAATCCAAATCCAAATGCCAATGATAAGTGACGTGCTGCCGTTTTCACAGTTTGTATTGTGTTTGGAATTTAGTGTGCAGTATTTGCGCCTGATGACGACTAGTGAAATTGATGGAGTAAATTAATGAGCCTAATTACTTTGGTTAAAATTGCGTTGGATAGGTTTGCAAGTCATATAAATACAGATAAAAAGAATGTGTCAATACTCGGTACATTTTGTCTAACGGATCATCATGAATTTTATTTATTTACTTGTATAAAATTAGTGGTAGTCAAATACAAATACAAATACACCCCAGTCTACTTCTTGTTGTGGCATTTACAGCTGGACTTTGTTTGCTTGGTTTGGCTTGGCATTGATCGTAATTGTAATCAACATTGTCACTTTAGCAGAGAAAAACGTGTCTGGCAGTCTAATCAACATAATTTATGCGTGCAGGCACAAGGCACAAGGCACAGAAACAAGAAACAGGCACAGACACAAACAACAAGGAGAAAAAAACAATGCAGATATATTTTTTTCTAGTTCTGCTGCTGAAAAAAATCCAAATTAAATTTAATGAATTTTATCTGCATTCAATGTGTTATATGTTTAATGTAGATTGTAGATTGTAATTGTACGTGTGTGCAAGGGACAGTGTATAAATACTAAATAGGAATTTGTGCTGTAATTTTGAGCTGGAATTTCTGTGCTAATTGAATACGTTCAAGGAATTAATTTTCTCTTCCTCCACTCCACTCTGCTCCTCTCTCTCATCTCACGTGCGGGCGGGCATGACTGGAAACTGGAACATTTAAACTATAAAACAAATGAAGCCAGAAGAAGGAGCAGAACGGGAAGAGAACGCTGACAAGTGAGAAGGGCTGAGAACTGAGAACAATTAAAATGTACAATGTAAAATGAAATGAGTGTGAATGCGCTACATGTACCACAGAAGCCGTGTGTATTTTGTATTTTGTATTTAGTATTGATCCATGTGCACGTTCAATATACACACACACATTTTTAAAATGAAGAAGAAAAGAATCGAGAGTGAAACGCGATTGTATAATGTACAATTTTGCTCCATTAAAAATCCTTACTTTTTCAACTGTCTATTGCCCATCGTCCATTGTTTATCGTCCTTGGTTCATTGTCGATGTAGTTTGTATTTTGTATTTTTGTTTGAAAATCCCGCCTTTGCCTCATAATAATGCGCAAAGAGAAAGAAAATTACTTTTATTGGCTGATTTCTGGGAAAATTGTGCAATGTGCAATAATCCTGCATACTACATGAAAAATGTAAATACATAAACGTTTATTATTTTGATACCAAGTTCAATAATTGCATTACATTTCATCCGAGTGTGCATTTTTGTCAACAGAATACAAAAACGCCAGGCTGTAATAAGTTGAGACTTGATTGTTTATTTTGAACTTAAACTGAATTCTTGTTCTAGAATTCAAGCTGACGCGAGAGTCAGCGGGAAATAATTTTTCAAACCACTTTACGGTAGTTTTCCTATTCATTTTGGTCCCGAGAAGGGAATTTTCGCTTCTCTGGTTTGCCAAATCTAGAATCTAGAATTTATGTAGAATCTAGAAAGAGTTTGTGTTCCTGGAACGAGAAGAAAACTGTTCATAGACGAACACAGACTTGACATCTTGATTCTTAATTTGTCTTTGTGTGTGTATGTAAAATTTAAAATATGAAATACAAAATACAGGCAAGAATTAGAGAATGAGAGAGAACGAGGCAATTTAATATCCAGCAAAACGTGTAAAACAAATAATGAATTATGAATCATGTGAGTAAACGTGAATTTGAATTTGGATTTGAAATTCATGCACAAAAACAGGAACAGAGTGAGTGAAAACGGGGAAGATTGCATGCGGCTCTTATTTGTTTGGTTGTTTGTTTCATCAATGTTTGTGCACTTGTAGGTTGTAGGTTTTAGTTTGTAAAAGGAAAGAGTACAAGCTATTTTAATTCATTTTACAACTACCAACTACCAACTGCTGGAATAAATAATCAAGGAGAATTGAATCAAATGGAAGTAACAACAACAATTAAGTGCAAAATTCCACATAACATAGAAAATAACACGTAACACTGATATTGTAAACTCTTAACTTGGAACACCGAGCACGGGTTGCTGGGCGATGCGATGCATGTGTAAATGTGTAAAAGTGGAATGAAAATTAACCAAAGCCAAAGCCAAAGACAAGGGAAAAACCAAAAGCGTTACCGCACATCACACATTGCAAATGTGATTTAGATGAAAACCTCCTGCTCGTAGCTCTCTACCTTTTCACATGTACAATGTACAATGTACATTCCACATGTATTTTACCATGCACATAAAAACGGACAAAAGTGGAAAACTGTCACGTTTCTTTGGTTTTTGTGGCAGTCGCCTCTTTCAGTCCTTTTTTAGCGCTCTGTTTTCCCTTCTATACTTTTACATGCAGAATCATATCGTATAAATGGTAAATGTGGAAAATGGCAGACACCAAATGTGCTCGTGATTCTAGACTCTAGATTCTAGATTCTAGACTCGTGACAGAACAAAATGAAAGTTCATGTCAAGCAGAAATCAGCTTTGGAGCTGATTTTTCCCTTCCTTTCTGCATTTCATGTAATGTCATATCATGTCACGTCACGTCTAAACTGTACATTGTACACTGTACACTAGTGTGTTATGACTTATGACTGGTTGTTTGGTGTTTGTTTACTTCCAGGAATTTTTACACATGATCCATAACCATTAACCACACTAAGTAAATTCGTCATGCTCCAACATTCTAACATACGCTCATAACTTTTATACAATGTGCAACCACTTAGCAAAATACAACTACAAATACAAATACAAGTGCAAACGCAAACACGAGTATAAAAGTTTGTCAAAAAACTACACTGCATAAAAACGGTGTAATCGCACTTTGCACATGTACCTGTTTGTCCATGTGACAAACCCTTAAGAGTCACGAGTCTTCTCATTAATTTGTCTCTTCCAAACATGACCATGTCATGCCATTTTCATTATCGTTGTGCATTGTGCATGCTCCGTTTCTTTTCACTCACTGAAATTGAATATTAAATATAATCAAATCAAATCTAAGGGGAAAATTGAAAAAATTTAAATGTGAGTTTATAGGGAGAAGAAATAATAATAATAATACATTTCCCCTAGATTTTCTCGGCTCCAACTGTACATAAAAGCATCTTTAGTGTATTCAACTCCAGCTCCAGTTCCAGGTTGGACTTGGAAGTCTGCTCTCAAACTGGACTTGGAACGTAAATAAGTGTCTCTTGTGAGTAGATTGTAGATTTTGATCCAGGGACTGGATCAAAAAGATAGTGATGGTGACTTTAGTGCGTGTCTAGTGTTTGGTCTGTAATGTGTATGCGTGTTGATAGTTGAGTGTAGTGTAGATTGTAGAATGTAGAATGTAGACAGTGGAAAGTGGAGAGTTGAGAGGAGGGAAGAAGATGGATGAGGAGGGCTGAAGAAACCGGTGGACGTGGTCAATCAGTCATAATTATGATAACGATAAGTAAAAGTTGAGAGAGGAGAAAAGAGCAAGTTGAAGCAGTTGGCGTCGCATTTTTTCTCTCTGGAGTATGGAGTGATGACTGGGGAAAGCTATGTGATAAACATCATTTCAAGGACTGTTCTTTATGTACATTGTACACTGTACACTGTACTCTGTTCGCTATATGTATACATTTTCCCCTCGCATTTCACCAACTGTTCTTTCTCTTCTCTTTCGCTCTCTCTGTTTTGTGTTTTGGTCATCCATGGTATAGATAAATTGTATCACTAATGTTAAGTTATTGGTAGACAACGAGTATTGAGCGACATATCGTGCGTACATCCGTAAAATGTAGACTACTTTAGATAAGTAGAAATGAAGGGAAAACAGGCCGAATCAAATCCTGCGTCTCTGGTGTCAAAGTGTCTGGTTTAAGTTTAAAAATAGAAAGTGTAGACTTTACTCCACACTTATTTCTCCTCCATCCTTTTCTGTTTCCCATTTTATATTTTTTGCCTTCTGCCTTTTGGCTTCTAGTTTCTAGCTTTTGGATCCACGAGGAAAATTCAAAAATAAAAGAACATGTTGAAAAACGAGGGACTGGTCTGGGGATTCCAAAAGTGGGGAAGGTTTGCGAATATGATAAAGTCTGTCATTAGCGTCAGCATGTCTCTTCGCATTACTTTCACTCCAGTCTCCAGTCTCCATTAGACCCCAATCCCTGTACTAGGAAAACTCAAGCAGATTTCCTCATAAATACCAAACATCTTTCCACTTTCTACGAAATATTTTAGGTTTTACTTTCTACTCTCTCCTCTAGTTTATATATACAGATCACTGTATCTGATATCCATATGAAGTGCCACATACGTGTATTGTGTATTGGGTGTATTTCAGGATCCAGGAAGTTTGTTCAGCTCCTGAGATTGCTGTACATTTCTTTGACTTTCAAATGACACATTTATACAGCACCTAACGATAAAGAGTAAAGAGTAAAGCTCGCAGTTCCTTTTCCTCCCCACAGTTTTTAAAACTCATCAGCATCCTTTCCTTTCGTCTTCCTCCTTTGTCCATTAAAATAGAGGATAGACCTGGAAAGAAAACGCAAAATACCAACAACAACAACTGTCAATTACATTTACTAGAAAATTTTATATTTTTAGTGTTTAAAATCTATCTCAAGTATTTGCTGTGGGAAAACCTCTACTGTTTTTTCTCCTGTTAAATTTCACTGAAAAATTAACACAAAACTGAGAACTTGCCCAAGTTGTCTAGTTAATTGATTGTCGTATTTTGTAAACATTTGTAGATTGTACATTTTTATGGGATGTATCGTGTAGTTTGAAACCCTGGAAATTTGACATGAATTTGTACAATGTACAAACTACTGATAAAAGTAAGGGAAAAGTGTAAATAATGCACAAAAACACAATGATTACGACAACTTGAAGACGACAACGACGGCAGTGGGTAGGCAAAAGGTCTACTGTCTCCAGTCTCCAGTCTCCAGTCTACAATCTAAATTCTAAGAGTACAGGCCTTTTTGTACTTTGTACAAGTGGACGTGCATATTGTGAGAAAAGAAATAAAGAAAGAAGGAAAGAGAGGACAGTTAGTAATAGTTTCAATTAAGTTGGCACAAGTATTTAGCCTAAATGGTCGTCGTCAGCGGGAGCAATTAAAATGTTCTTCCCGTCCCATCATCTGCATAACTGTAACTTTTACAGTCACAGTTTCACACAGTCACGCAGTACAGTCTTCACTCGTCCCTCTGCATTCTACATTCTGCACATTACATACAAATGTTACATAGCGTGTTAGATGTAAGTATATATGAAAAGTGTAGTCAACGTCATTGCCGTTGTCGTTGTCAAAGTCATTGTGATTCCAACTTGGTCGTCCTTCTCCTTCTCCAGTATACACTGAAGAATCTAGAATCTAGAATCTAGAGTCTAGAGTCTAGGTTTTAGAGTTCGGGAGAAGGAGTTGTTGTAGGTAGTTTGGGGAGTTGTGAAAAGAAAGATAAGAGAGGAGAGATGAGAAAGTACAGCGTGAATGTGTGTAGGTTTCAAATGTATAAATCTTCAATGAGGGTGGTTATAGAATCTACAATCTAGAATGTAAAATGTAGACGGTAGAATGTAGAAGACGAGGAGAAAGGTGAGAGATGACGAATAAGAAATTTCTCTGAGACTATGAATGTCCCAATGTCCCATCCTGCCCAGCACACACCATTCACAATTTACCATTCATCGTTCACAAACAGAGCCATTATAACATGAATCTACCTAGCCTAATTTCTCTAACTTTCCTCCTGCCTCTTCTAAATTTTCAACTGTCTCTAGTCTCCAGTCTAGAAACTAGAGTTTAGAGTCTAGTCTAGAGTCTAGAGACTTGAAGCCTGAATCCTGAAGCTTGCACCTTGAGACTTGAGACTGGGAAATTTTCTCGATGAAACAAAATTTGACTTGCTCCTACACAGTGCAAACTCCTCAGTTTTTCAGCAACTTCTTATTACTAAAGACTCTAGACTCTAGACTCTAGACTGTAGGATATGGAATGTAGGATGTGGAATTCGGAATTTGGAATTTGGAATAGAAAGAAAAGGAAAAGAAATCCTCCTTGTTGAAATTCACCTACGCCCGCATTTGTTATCTCTAAAAGATTCTCAAAAACTTTATCGTTATCACCAACTTTTCAACTTGTTCTTGCTCTTGTTCCTCTTTTCTCCCTCGTTTCATTCCCGTGTAATGTGATTTGATGCGTCCCACTAAATTCATGTGTCTCTCTCTCTTTCTATCTCCGGCTCTCTGTTTGATCTGAATGAAAGCGGTAAATAAATTGTCAGTTTGAGCGTCTATTCATCTAATCATCTGTGCACATATTTTTATGTCTGTATTTTGTAGATATGTATGGAATTCAAAGACATTTATTCACAATTCACCTTTGTGCACTTATTTGTCATCATTTAACAGGTTTTAGACATTGCACAAGTTTTTAGCCTTATTTGCCTTAAACAATTTAGGATGTAGAATTTATGCACGCTATGTATGTGCATATGTACATTGTACATGAGTACGTTAAACGTTAACCGTTAAACTAAGCTCGTTGTAGACTGTAGACTTAAAGGACTAGAAAATAAAATAATTCTAAACTTGTTATTTGTTATTTGGATATTTTGAATTTTGAATCTGGGTCAAACTTTAAACAAGTTCAAATTTCTAGTTCTCGTCAAATTTTATGCACATAGATTTAGAAAAAAACGTAGCTTTAGATTTGGAATTCATATTCAAGACTCAAGTTGACATCACTAATTTTTATCCTTGTTCGATTCGATTTTCCTCCCGTTTTTACATAAACTGGAACATGACACTGGACACTGGATACGAGAGCAATAACAGAAAACTCGTTTCTCCATTCTCCTTTCTACGCAAAATTTTCAATCGCCGACAAAAATCTATTATGGATATTAAAGTTTGCCTGGGGAAGGCAAGTAGAAGCCATGTGTTTGTGTGTTTGTGATGCGGTTTGCAGAGTAATTGAATCGCTAGTTGATGCAAACGGGTTCGCCTTGCCTCGATGTAGTTTGGTCTGGTTGGGTTTGGTCTGGTTTGGTCTGGTTTGGTTTGGTTAGGTTTGTTGCTGGCTGGTCGTTAATTGTGGAGAATGTACAAACTTTGGTCGTAATTTATGAGCTAACATTTAACTATCATGAAAAGACCGTATTCTCGTAATATATGGGGAAACGTATCGTCTTCCTCTTCTTCTGCTCATTCTTTTTCTTGATATTCTTCCACTTTCTTCAGATTCATACATATTTTACGCACAGACATGTGTATACACTAGACAACTAGACAGTGAACAGTTCACCCCCATAAAATCATAAACAAGGCCACACTGCCAAATAAACTTTATGTAATTTGTAAGCTAAACCAAACTAAACTGCAAAGTCCAAACTGCTTACTTGACATTTTACCCAAGAAGTTCCTACAGCAAGGTGACGACATGAAAAGAAAAGAGCGGCCGTCTTCTTTTTCTCATCTTCCTCCTGTTTCCTTCAATATTCCGGTATTTTCTTATCTAAGACAACTTGAAACTCCTTGTTCCTTGTGTGTGATGTATGTTTTGTATTGTGTATTATATATTATATTTTGAATTTAAATTTGAAATAAAAAGCAATAACTAGAATCTAGAATCTGGATGCTAGATGCAATTTTTGTGTACCTTTGAAAATTTTTAAATTAGTGTTACTTGCAAATTTGTAGATTGTAGATACCTAACATTTTCGTAGTTAGGGAATTATTGAATTGAATTCAATTTTCTTTTAATACAATACAGATATTCTTGCAAAAAACAAGAACATTGAAAAGTTGAATAAAATCGATTTATATATACAAAAAAAGAAAGTTTGCCTTTCTCCGTTGTTATTCTCGTTTCTTCCTTTTCGATAAAAAATATTGTTTTCAATTGCTCACAGAGACTCGGCAACAGCACCAGTATCAGCATCAGCATCAGCATCAGCGGTGACGTGGATATTTTATTTTATATTTTTTAGTCCTCACCATTCACTGTTCAGAATCCACATAACCCAAATTTCAATTCAATTTTTTCATATGAAATATGGACACACATATTTGCCTCTTCTTTGCAAAAAGTTTGCACATAGATAGACAGATATATTTTATACATAGATACAGCGCTCAGGGGAATGAAGTTAAAATTATAGAGAGGAAAAAAGTTTTGCATACTCCATACTCACTACACACTACCCACTACACAAATGCATGTATGATGAATGTATATCAAGTTGTAGTTGTAGTTGTAAATGAAGTGTATATTTATAATAGGAAAATCTCGAGATTCGAGAAGACTGGAGAGAAGAAAACGATTCACTCACTGTTCATTGTGCTATTATATTTATTATGTACTGACTGATTTCCAATATAGCGAAAAATGAAAAAGTGAAATTTTGGTCTCACTGCACAAGTGATGCAGAAGCGATGAAGCGTCGAGTATTGAGAATTCAGTTCAATAGAACTTTAGAACTGGAACTAGACCGTTCCAATCTACTCCGTGTAAAAAAGAAAGAGGAACAAAGGGGAAAAAAATCTTGAAACTTGAAAGTCGGTGGAAGTGAATAATGGGCATGAAAACGGGAGAAGGGAGAAAGTGTATAAAAAAGGAAAAGAAAAGAAAACGTTTAGAAAATAACAGAGAAAAAGCGTTCTCTAGATTCTAGATGTACACTGTATATCTGTTTGTATGTACGATAAAAGAATTCACTCTAGGAGGAGAGGATGGAAAATAACTCGAATTTTTCCACGTTCTGCTCCCCCATACATTTTTTGTCACTTTTCTTGATTGTCCTACATCCTCCATACTACATTCTAGATTCTAGATTCTCTCTGTTTTTCCACTTGATAATATTTTACATTTGTTCTCAACTTTCTCCATTTCCCATTTTCTTTCTTTTTATCACCATTAGCATTATTATCTACGTGCGGTTTCCCAACGACTGCTCACTGCTTACACCGTTGAATCTGTAGTCTGGAGTCTAGAGTGTAGAATGTAGAGTGTAGAATCTAGAAACTGGAGTATTTTCAACTTGATACCTGTGCAGATATCTCCTCTTTCCAGAGGATACGCACATTTCCTAATTTTAAACACTCATCGAGTTATGACAAAACAGCCTTGTTACTCTACTAGTTGAATGATACAAGTTGTATAACTGGAATATTGTGTCCTGGCTCACAAATAAGCTTGCAAGTTGGAAGTACTTGTACAAAGTACAAAGCACAATGTACGATGTGACTCCTCAAGCTTTTTAAATTCACCCATTATGCTCAATGCTCAATGCTCAGTGCTCACGACTCAAGGCTCGAGGCTCGAGGCTCGAGGCTCGAGTGTATATTTTTATCATTATGTAAATATCTGTGTCGGATCTCCTTCAAAAGTACTTTATACATTTGGGGAAATTATCATAATCATAATGGTCTAGCTTTGTTGTTGAACCAACTTTGTTTCATTGAGGAGCCTTTTCCTGTCGTCGTTCTCATTGTCATTGTTGTTGTTGTTGCTGCTGCTGTTCTCTACGTCTTGAGAACAATAACAGTAATCATAATGAAAAGGTGCAGAGCATACCAAGGAAACAAAATACCGTGGTTATTCTGGGAGAACACCTTAATTGTAATTGCCAGCTATTACGGTAAATGGGAAGAAAACAAGTGTAAAAGTGTACCAGTGCGCAGTCCAGTGGGTGTGAGTAGGGCTCAAGTAACTCTGGAAAAAGAGAAACGGGAGTCTTACACATTTACAGAAAAACTATTACATAATGAAAAGAGCTCATTAAAAGGAAATGTGTACTAGGCTGTGTTTTTTAAGAACGCATGAGTGGAATATGGTCAATTTTCAGCTTGGTTTGACACCTGGTAGCTTTCTCTTCCTTCTCCATCTTGTTCAAGTTCTTTCCAAAATGAAAACATCGTCAACCATTAAACTATTACCAAGGTAAACCACCCAGAACCTAACCACAAAAATACCACCTCACACCACACCGTCATGTGCTGATATGATGACATGCTGATGTGGTGCTATGAGAAATCTGTACAATCTACAGATTTCTCCTCCTCATTCTCATTATTTCCCAGTTTCCTAGAAATGATAAACCGGCTTAACCTTCATAATACACTTATTTCATTCCGTGAGTTTAATGTAGCAAAGTTGTCAACTATTATAATAATAATAATAATCCTAATCCTTTTGATTTCCGGCATACTGTGTACTGCGTAGTATCACTTATCGCTCTGAATTTTAAGCTGCCAAGCTTAACCGGAATAAAATTTAATGGGTTTGTTGTTGAGGTTTTGAGGAAAATCAACATGCATATATATAATACATAGCTAACGGACGGATCAAAAGATTTTATCAGATGCAAATTGAGGATAAGTGTTGACTGCTGGCTGATGACTGATGAGAAAATCTAAGGAAACTGGTGTTTACGGTTCTGCAAACTGTGTATATATGCAATAATAATGCATTGATATACTATATACAGAAACATAAAAAAGGAACCAGAACAATTTACGTGACATGTCAACACAGAATATCTACAAAACACAAAACACCATGTCCTTTTTCTTTGGTATTGTGACATGCAGAGAAATGATGCGTGATTTTGAATTAAAGGTGACATATTTGAGCTTATTGTATCCATTTGCCGGTTGGTTTGATTTTACTTGACTCGGATTTGTTCGTTGTTGATTCAATGCACATTGTACATTGTACATACGTACAATTATGCATTGCATGAGTGTCATGAAATAATTTGTAAAATTTGGAATAATTGGAAAATTGAACGAGTTTCTTGTCCCTGTGCCAGTCCAGTGTTCCAGTCACATTTCACCGCAAACAGCGTGACTGTCTCTATTTTCCTTCGTATCTGTGGGGATTTGATCCAACAAAGCACAAAACATGCACAATATACAATCAACATGTATCAAATATCAAATGAAAAATGAAGGAATCAAGTTGTCATTGTCAAACCTTGTCGTCCTTTTCTTCCAATTATCTCCTTCTTGAATAAAGAGAAAATTGTTCCGTCCACTGTCCAAAATCTCCAGTCACATGAGTTTCCGATTCTTTCCACATTCGCCATGTTCAATGCACAAAATGGAAGTTAAAAGTAAACAGTAAAACCAATACTAACTAATAGTATAATATATTATATATCATTCATCATTTTATTTATTATCCACATCAACTGAATGCATGTTTTGCATTTTGTATGTGTTTGTCTTCCACGAAAAACTTGAGGAAAAGCATCCAGAGCTTTTATCATAAATATATGTATTTTATTTATCTGGATTCTGAATGTAAATATGACCATTTGTATGTATAAAACATTCATGCATATTACATACGCGTCTTTTCAAAGTGTCTGACAATTTCTCCATTTATGCATGGCTAGTTTGATCTGGTCCGGTCCGGTCTAGTCCGATTTGACATGTCTCGTTTAGTTTAGTTTAGTTGAGTCTGGTTTGGTTCTCTTTTGTACAAATTACAAATCTGCAGACCAAGTATAATTTCTGGGAATTATTAAAACTTAGTCCAGTTCACAGGTTTAAAACCCACATTCATTATTCGGTACTTTAATGTTTCTAGTTTCTAGATTCTATATACAAAATTATGATTACTGTGATGATGGTGATGATGCTAGCATTGGCACTGCCACTGCCACTAGCACTAGCACTGGTCATGACGCTCCTGACACAAGATAAAAGAGATGAGGGAAGATTGCAGCTCAACGACGTGTTTACTCTTTACCCCGCTCATCACTCATCACTCATCGCTCATCTGATCACCAACTGAATGAGCGTAAATGAAAAGGAAAATGAAACGGGCTAGAAGTTTGATTCATCTAGTCTCATCTCATGTCATGTGTGGAGAGTGGAGATTCGAAATGTACAAGAATTTTCATTCACGAGTGAATAAAATAAAGTGTTGAACGTTGAGCGTTGAGTGGTGAGAGTTGAGAGATGCGCTTGTGAAGAGTGCATATGAAATACTATTGCACTATGTTACTATGCTACTATGCAGCATCTGTGTGCAATGTAATCTAAAGTAATTATTATAGACATGTACGGTAGACATTACACATGCTTTCCTTCTGTCTGGTGTCTGGTCTGTAATAGTATCTACAATCTACAATCTACAGTTTACAATCTACAGTCTACATGTCTGAATATGAACATTACACATATCAAACCTCCAGAGATTCAATGAAATGAGATTTCCTTCATTTTGTTTTGTCTATAGAAAAAGCAATAGCCTTTTCATGACTTCACAATTCTACATTCTACATTCTACGTAGCTCTCTTTGACTTTGGCTTTCTCTTTTTCCTTTTCATGTTATCATTTTCAGTGTGTCCACTACATGGACGGAGCATAGAATATAGAATATAGAATATAATATATTTTAGTCCTCATTGTTCATAGCACGGGAAGAGAACGCTTCAAACGTCGTAAAACTTGGACTAAACAAACGTCACTCCCACATACATGTTTTGTTATTACGTTGTAAATAAAAGAAAGCATACTTATAAATTGTACATGTATGTATTTCCTGTATTCATGGATTCATACATGGATCTGTCTTAGTCTTAATACTGTATACTGGGTAGTGTGTAGTGTGTAATGTGTAGTTTAAAGAGTGGGGTATAAAAGGAGCATGTCGCCTGATGGCGACATAAAACTTTTCGAGTTTTTGGAGTTTAACGATGTTCAAGATTCAACTCAAGACTCGAGACTCGAGAGGTTTATCCCATGTCATCTTAGGCTCATTCTTGAGGCATTTAAAGAAACACCCGCATTGAAGATACCATCTAAATTCCACGTCTCTTGTAATATAACACAAAATACGTAATACAACACACAGAACAAGCACAGTGGTTGTTTTCTCCATTCTCTATTCATTCAGCCATCCATCTGATTTCTTCTTTAACTCCCACACACAGGACTACAACAACTACAACTGTAAAGGAGTCTAAAGGCGAGCTATAAAAAGTAATCAGAGTTAAGACTTGGACCATCTACTACTCTATACTCTATGCTCTATGCTCTATACTCTATGCTCTATACAAAATACACAGTGCACAGTCTTAAATCTACCATAGAATCATAGAAATTGAGTTGTTGACAATATAAGAAAAGACTGGAGACTCAAACCGTCTTATCTTCATGCCCTTTCAACCCGCTGCAAGTTGAAGGTTTCAAATAATTCCGTCTTCACTCCTCAGTTTAAACAGAGATAAAAGTCTAGAGTCTTGAGACTTGAGACTTGTGATTAAATTAAACTTTCAAATCTACACCAATCCAATCCACCAACTTTTGTTATGGTTATTTATGCACAATGAATTCCAAGGAGATAAAATGTAAAACAAAAATAATGTAGAGTCTAGAACCTAGAGTCTCAACTCTTTATCAGGAAACAACTACAACTATTTATGAAATAAGCATGTACTTTTGTCTTTTAACCAGAAATCAGCCCGCAGCATTTGAATGATAATTACATTTATTATTATTATCATTACTCGTTTTAATTTCATTTAAAATTCACCAAGTGATAATCAAATAATTACAGAGTAAAAGTCAAAAGTGGGAAATAAAAACATGTGAATTTTTAATTTTCAAAGATGCCGTTCAAAACGTGTTGTGCTATTTTAGATTAATTCAATTTAATTTCTACAAAAAGATGGCCATACAAATGCCAAACACTTTTGAGGAAACTGAACTGACTTGAGTCCAAATATTGTACATGCTTAAAAAGGCAAAACTCAAAAGGTTGCAAAAGTGATGTAGTTTCTACAGAGAAACAAAATCCTTTGGAATCACTGTCAAAAGTAGTAAGGGTGTTTTTCGAAAACTAACGAGCATTCCAAAAAATTCTAAACAAAGTTAAAAAAATTGTTTGATCCTTTTAACCCATACAGCAAAAGATGATAATCACAAAAACTTTTCCTTTTAAAGTATGGTAAAGGCATACTGAAATAAGTTGAGATTCCAGATAATTAACTGTACAGTGCACACTGTAAAAGTCAACAAACTGCTAAGGAGCAGGTGCAGTAAAAATGACAACATTTTGCCTTTTTTCTCCTGTTGGGTCCAAATTCCTTTCTTTCCTATTTCTCCTATCTTTACTGTTGTGTAAAGCAAAGTGAACTCGATAACCTCGGAAAATTCTTGGAAGTTATAACAAAGGAAAACCTGAAATCGTATTAGCTCAAATCCAAAAATAGAGGTTCCAAGAAAATTCTATACAATTCTTCAGCTAGTCACATCAGTCTTTGCAGTATTTTTAAGTTAATTGGTCTGGTGAAACTAATACTCGTGACATACGGTAGCTTTTGAATTCCTAAACAAACTAGAAATTCTTTTCAGCTGGGTTTGTTTGTTTTGTTTGTTTTGTTTTGTGTGGTCAATGGTCAGACATTTTACCTAGTACAGTTATTGCATACGAAATTTCCATCTGTTGCAAACGCAGCTCAATTTTCATTTCTTTCACACCTTTTAAAATAAAAGAGCAAGAAAAATTTGATACTTTGATCGTGGGACTCGGAATTTTCTTTTCAATTTTCAATGCTCTTCCATGTCTAAAGTAAAGAGGAGCAGAGAGAAGCGTAAAAAGACATTAAGATATTGTATGAAAAACATTATCCAGTATCCAATGTCAAATATCCAGTATCCAGAAGCAGTCCTGCAGGATTGTCTATTCTTTATTTACTTTTTTTCCTGCCCCAATCCTCCAACACATTGTGAATCAACACATTGAATTTACAGCGAAAATGAAACCCAAAACGAGCAGAAACAGGAAAACACAAAGGACAGAGGCACCAGTGAAATGTGAGAGTCAGTTAGTCAGTTGGAGAAAGTCGGAGAGAAAGAGAGAGAGAGAAAGTCAGAGAAGGAAAGAAAGATGGAATATATTATGGATGTCTGGAGACTAGAGACTAGAGACTGGAATCTGCAGCGAGAAAGTATCAGTATCAGTAGCATGGTGTTAGAATGTAAAAGAATTGGAAGTAGGTAGATAAAATGGGGAATCGGGAAGGTTAGAAAACCGGTAAAAGTGGGAATAGCGACTGAACAGAGGAGCAAAATAGATGGAAAATATAATGCAACCAAGCCAGACCAAACTCAACACTCAACACTCAACATGCAGGAGAAGCACATGTGAAAGCAAAACCAAAGCCGACATGGAAAAATGGTGTAGTTATCTCTGTGCATATCTATTATGTATTACGTACATTGATCATTGATATGCATATATTCAAGTATTCAAGTATTCAACTATGCAAGTATGCACTTGTCTGACTTGTAGAAAATTGGAAAGGGAAAACACACGGAACAGAACAGAGCTGAACAGTGCTCATAGTGTAATTTCGTAGACTGGAATAAAAAGAGCGAGGAATGAAAGTGTCTTTGTGCCTTCGTAGAGAGAAATGCATATGTATGCGTTTACTTATTGATATAGAGTAGAGCAGTAGATCATGTATATGTATGGAGTATGGAGGCTGGAGAATGGAGCATGTGGTAAATAAATATATAAGGCACATTTTTGATCGGAAATTGTCCTTGACTAGATATGGTTTATAGCTGGTCTATGGTCTAGTGCCTCACTACCAGACCAGACCAGACCAGATCTGCTCCTGGCATTTTATGGATGAATTCGGGCATACATGTGAACAGTGTAGAGTGTAGAGTGTACACACATGTGGATGTTGTAAGTTGTAAGTGCAATGTCTTTGGGGATTAGGTTATTCCATTGGATATCCTTCTACTTTCTATTCCCCCTCATACTTTTCTATCTTCTCTTTGAACTGTTCAGTTCTGTTCAGTTCAGCTCAGTTCAGCTCAGTTCAACTCAGTCTTTAGTCCATTCTCTATTCACCAGTCTTCGTTTCTCCTTCCGTCCTCCGGTATTTTTCTATGTGGTAGTCAATCTGCTATCCACTAGCCACTCATTCCATTCCATTCTCTATTCTCAAAATACATCTGCCAGGACATTCACGTCTTATTGACTCAAAGACACAAATACATTATGCAATAAAATGTACAACTACGAATACAACTAAAACTAGAACTACAACAGCCAACATCAACATCAACATCCTTTGAGAACGCCAACTGGAGAATGGAGAATGGAGAACAGAAGGAACAGATGAGATGAGATTGAAAAGAAAGCGTGAGAACATAAGAATTTGGAAATTTTCCATTTCTGCCTCCATAATGGACTAAATCCCTGCATTTCTGTAGTCTGTAGTCTTTAGATTCTAGATTCTAGATTCTAGATTCCAGCAGAAAGAAACTGGACTACTGAACTACTAGACCAGAGACCAGAATGTCGTAGAGACATGTGAATATATGCGTGATATAGTATGTTGGAATGAAGACAACGTGTGAAGACACTCATTGATGTGAGATCGAGGTCAGTCAACCAAAAATTCCATGTTGGACTTTTACAACTACGTAAATAGAAAAGTGTAGGAAAAATATATAGATATATATATAATATATCTAGAACCTACAATCTACATTTGACACATATCGAGTTGGTACTTGGTTGATAAAGTATGCACTGTGTACCATGTAATGTATCCTGTAGACTGGAGACTACAGTAAAGAGTAAAAATGTAGGTAGTAGATATAGTGTATGTATTTTGTTCTTCTCTGTTCCTCCTTTTTCTACTGTCTACTGTCTGCCGTCTACTTTCTACTGGCAAACAAACATCACAAGAATAGAAAGGACGAAAGAGAGAGCAGAGGACTGATATTAGGTATTAACAAGTGTAAGGTATAGAATAGTATCTACAGATATATGCTGGTTTTTTGGTAGGGAATGGTAATGGAGAAGGAGAAAGAGAGAGTTGGTGCATTGGAGTGAAAGTGTCCACAAATTTAGTCTCTATGGTACATTTCCATCTGCCGACTGCCGACTACTGACTACCGGCCTCTGTTTTCTGTTTTCGGTTCTCCTCCTTTTTCTCCTTTCTTTTCTTTCCTTCGGTCTTCCTTCTTTTCACCGTCAACATCTGACCTGATGTGATAATACACTTTGATGCAATTCAATCCTCCAACGCCCAACATCCAACATCCACCATCCAACATTCAACATCCAACGTCTTTTCACCAATTTATGTTCTTTGCTACCCAGCGCTCGTAAATACACACATACTTGACACTTTCTCTCCCTTTTCTCATTCTGCATTACCATTACCGTTCTCTTACTTGAGTCTTGAGCCTGGTTCTCGTTCTGGTTCGATTCGGTTGAGTCTGGACTGGACAGTGGTAGAATGGAGAATGGAGAATGCAGAATGTAGTGTAAGATCAAGTCGAGGTTTTCACTCCTTCTCTCCGTCCCTCTTTGTTTGATCCTTTCATTCTTTCAATTCTCTTTTCCTTTTTCACTTTTTCTCCGTCCTCGTCCTCGTATTCGTCTTGGTATTCCTCTTCTTGTTCCTTTTCTATTCCCTATTCTCCGCACTTCACTCTCTTCCTGGTCATCTATCGTCCATCCATGTCCATTTCATTTCACATGGGTTTTTATATGAGACCATCAGCATCATTGCTCCAGTTACAACCTTCATCATGTTCCTTTTTTGGTCCGCTTGTTTTCCTCAATGCTTTTCACTCATCATTTCTTGTCTTGTTCATTGTCCTTTTCTCTTTCTTCCTTTCTCTCGTTCTCTCGATCTCTCCCTTTTGGCTGATATTTCATTCTTGTCTTTTTCTAGGTTAAAGTGTCTACGTAGAATGTAGAATGTACAAACGGACAAACTTGGAAATTTTGTGATTCACACTCACCGATCAATACCATATACTATACAATTTGTATACTCAATTCTCAATTCTACATAAATACCACCCACAACTGGTAATATTTCAGTCCCTCACCTCTCTAAACCGATGGACTCATGTCAAATGTCAAATGCAGGAGAAATAACAATCAAAAGTACTAAACATTACAAATTAAAAGAATGAATGAAAAATACACATTTACATGAGTACTATTGTTTTGCTATTGGATGCACTATTCACTCTGTCTCGGTGGTTGGTTTTGTTTTGGTTTTGAGTTTCACCTGCTGTTGATAATTTTTCAGAGGTAGAAAACGTGTTGCAATCGTGCCGCTGACTTGCGTAAGCGGGCAATAAGAACAGGAAGAGAAAGAAAAGATTTGATGGTGAGTGAAGAAATAAATATAAGAATGCTGTTTAGAGGTTCAACAGAACAAGGGCCAGCGACTAGAGACTAGCGACTAGAGAACATGAAACCGAGTGAGGAATTAAAGGTTGACAACAAAGTGAAAAAAGTGAGTAAAAAATGAAATAAAGCGGGTCTGCTTTATTTTTCTATTCTCCCAGCTTCCAGCCTTCCCATTCTCTTATTCACTGCTATTACTGTGAACAGTGAACAGTGAAAATCTATGGGGACGTTCACTATGATGCATCTAAAATGTACATAATAATACATGAACTCATAAGAGTCATAACAGCCCTAACAGATTTTCCATTCTTCCACAAACTTGCTATGTACGCCCGTATTATTATTCCTCCTTCCTCAATCCTTTTGGTTCCACGCGGCCCATTGCGTCCACATTATTTTCCTTAACTACTTTCATCTATACCTCCTCCCAAATAAATTTTGATTCATGTTTTTTTCCAACCAACCAACCAACTGGTGCAAGTATGTTGTTTGAGTTTGAGATTTTTGCTCTTACTTATACTTTTTCATTTCCCTTTGCATTCTTCTTCTTCTTCTCCTCATTTTCACTTTCACATAAACTTGTAAGAACCAGCCGTTCTTCAATTTTCTCCTCTTTACACCAACGTTTATCACCATCCTTGTGTGGGTCGACAAACGGGAAATGTTGTAAAATATGAAACATTTTTATTGGGAGAGACGACGGGCTTAAAACTTCCCTCTGGAATCACTGGCACAAATATTAGATGCTGGTGATACATTCCCCCAATTTCTTTTAATATTCGCCCAGTGTATCCAGTACCCTGTTGCTACTGACTAAGAAAACAAGAGCAAATCTGTATATTGCATATTCTAGTGTATGCTGTAGTGCATGGTGGGTGGTTATTCTTACAAACTAGATACTAGATACATAATGAGTGCTTGCATAAAGGCAGGATATTATGATATAAAAAGTGTGTGAATTGCACGATTGGATTGGAAAGAGGACGAGGATGATGATCAAGGTCTCTATGAAACAGGAGGGAAGGAGAACAAGAAGACTGTGATGACGATGCCGTCGAGAAGGAAAAATACAGTAGCAGACGGAAGATTTTTCAAATTGCTTCAAATTGAAGTTTCCGAGCCCATTTGCAACAGTCGTTAGCTCATGACGCGAACCCTGGAAAGCGATTAAGACTCTCCTTCCAGCTTTTTACTGTGTAGCCTGTTCTTGCCACTTTGGTCTATTTCGTCCTCCTCACTAAATGTCTTCTTAACATCCATAATATTAAAAACTCTAGACTCTAGATTCTATACTCTGGATTCTACATTCTACATTCTAGACTCTAGACTCTCAAGAATGTTAGCAGGAGGGAAGTGTTACCAAATTACAAATTATCAAAGTACTTGAGACTTGACGCACGATCTAAAACTGCATACATTTAAAATGTACAGTGTACAGTTGTGCGTGTAATCCGTTGATAGTATCTGTAATAACATGAGCAAAATTAATTAATTCCCACTCATTGATTTTTCACCCCAATATTTTCATTCCAAACTCATATTTGTAATTGGTACACATTATACATTCAACGTCCGACATTTGAACTTGAGTTTTCAAATCACCTTCCAGTTAATAACCAGCGAGCCAGTTTAAAAAATATTAGTGTATAATTTCAATATTCCAATTTCAATCATGAAATCAAAACAGGCTAATTAAAATCATTTACGTTTATGGTATGTGTACAGTGTACATTTCTGCCGCAAGCACAGATAAAATAGGTTAAATAATAAAAGTTGTTGGTACAGCAAGCCATAAACGAAAGTGTTTGAATGACGTCAGATGAAAATCTGGATCAGTTGAGCAGAGAACCAACAAAAATAAACACTGCGTCATAACTTATGAATCAAATTCAATTTAAGCTGTCCCTAAACCACACAAAAGGATCAAAACTCAAGCATCAAGCATCAAGGATCAAACGTTTTTCCTTTTTATATGCACATGAATCAAGAATGATGTGAATATTAGTTTATTAATAAATGGATATTGAAATTGAAATACATTTACAAATTTTAGAGCCAAATTCAATTTGTTCAAATTATGAGTTGTCATTCTCGCCCCCACAATCATTTCACTTTTAAAATATTTAAAGGTCAAATGTTATTAGTTTTGAATTTCCATTTTAATAAAACGAAACGAGTGGACACAAAAGGCCGGAGGTGAACATGTTTTTTTGGCATTTAAACGAAACACTGCGTTTCGTTCGAGTCTAGAGTCTAGAGTCTAGACTTTTACTCAGCTTCTAATTTCATTACGTCAACTCAATTCTCAATTCCGTATGGACAATTTGTTTCTTACCTCTGAGTCTGGTCTGGTCTGGTTTGGCAGCGGATCAGGTAATTTTATCTAAAAGGTCATCATGTTAATGTCAAAGTACAATGTACAAAGTACATGTGGTCTTCAAATGAATTGGAACATTATGTAATCTGTACAAGGGAGTTAAGTGTCTCCTTGTATCGCTTTGCAATTAGATGATTATCCATTGTCCATTGTCATTGTTGTTGTCCATGTTATTGCCATTGTTTCTCCTCTACATCCCCTAAGTCCCCTTTCCAATTTCCATGAGAAGAGAGAAATAACTTAATTACACTGTAATCCACCTAGTCCATGACGTTTGCATTATCCATGCACTACGCATGTTCTCATTAAGGTGAAAGCAAAAGCAGGCAACTGATTACTGATTACTGATACAATTACAATTATTTTACCGGGATGTACAATGTCAATGTTCACTGTAGAATGTACAATGACAATGTACATTTATTGAGCAGTTGTACAATGTACGCTAACAATAATACAAGCAGTACTTATAACAATACAATAGCAATACTCCTGGTTCTTTTCAATTGCTACTTGCGAGTAATGAAAATTGAGGATTTGAGGATATACCTTTAAATTAATTGTGTGAACAACAACAATAATAATAATATCTATCTCAAACTGTTTTTGGATAGAATAAAGATTTTGATATGATCATTCACAAGTATTTGGACCAGAAAATAAATAAAAGAGAAAAAGGGAACCGTGAATAGGAGAACAAAACGATGTGATAAAAATGCAAGTAAAGCGTGTGAACTAAAACTTTTGATGAATGAATGAATTTCCCGAGAAAAGGGAATGAAATACACATGGATAAAAGAAGGAATGAGGAGATACCAAAATATCAGAAAATACGCATGTTTATAATGTACCAATGTAGCATGTACCCGAAAGAGGAAAAAATCAGTAAAAGGTAGGCCGGTCGGTTGGTTGGTTTATGTGCATAATAAATGAGGATTTGGAGAAGGGGGAAAAGTGACGGAGTGAAAAAAAAGAATGAAGGTGATTAATTTGTTTACGTCGTTTCTTCCTTTCCAACAAAAATTACTTGGTGTGTGTGTGTGTATATCTGTGTGTATGTCTGGTGTCTGGTTGTGTAATATGTACAGTAGAAAATAAGTATTACAGAACGAATATCAGTTTCATTTTCTACTACATATCCACCAACCAACCAACCAACCACCAACTACAACCACCCTCAACCGGAAAAGAGGAAAAGGAATGAGGACAGACCAAGACGGAGAATTTTTGGGAGATGTAGAGAAAATCTGGTCTAGTCGAGTTGAGCGTGATTACTGCTTACTTCTTACTGGTTACCGGTTACCCATCCTCTCTCTCTGAGAAACCTCTGCTTTTCTCCATATCTCCTTTTCCTTTTATATTATATTATGTTGTATACACCTTTCTCCTTTACTCAAATTGATACTGAAAGTGAAACTGAAGCTGAGACAGGAGTGACTCACTCACTCATCTGTCATGTGCTAACTCCAGCTCACTCTAACTTGAATCCAACTTGAGCCCAAACACCAATGCCAATGCCAATGTCAGCAAAAAGAGCACAACCACAAGAATGAGAAGGAGAACGTGCCATCCAAATTAATGTGTTGGTAACCTGAGCAAAACATCGCTGTGTCTTTTATGTGCTACGCTTTAGTCACTGTAAACTGTACACTTTAGACTTTACACGTTGTACATGGAGCAAAGACATTCCTCATTTTTCCATCTCATTATTTTCACAGAGTACAAAAGACATAAAAGTGTTTGTTTACCAACATTTTGTACGAGTGTAAATGTTGAATATAAAGGACTTGAAAAATCCCTAAACTCTCAAAAGTGATGTGATTTGATTTGATTTCTCTTTTCAAAAAATTAATATGCAGAAAAAAAATATTAAAAGAGGAAAATATCTGTTTGTGTAATGTGGAATGTGTATTTCTGTAAAAATGTGGAATGTAGAATGTAGAACTGGAAACTGAAAAGTGTGAAAAGTGTGAAAAAGGGAAAGTGAAGTTGATTGATGGGGAAAATCCAAATAAAATTAAATAAAAATTTTCCTTTCACTTCTCTCCCCTGTTTTTTCTGTGGTTGTGGTTTTCCGCATCCTCTTCCCGTTCCTTTTGACTTTCTCATTTTTTTTGGGAGAGTAAAACCATCATAAAATCAAAATTGCGCATTTCTTTTACGCGCCTATTTAATAACGTTGCTATTCGCTATTCGGTATTCGCTATTCCGCTCTGTTCAAGTTACTCTTATCCTCAATCAAATACAAGACAAGCAGAAAACTAGACAGAAATGAATCCGGTAGGACATATTTCATTTTTGTGTCATGAAATTCTATGCTTTGGTTTTCTTTGCTTGGCAGTGTTATGGAATCGTGTGATGAGATGAGAGGAGTTTAGGAGTTGAATTTATGAAAACCTATTTACTAACCTGTGTACACTGTACAGCTAAAGCCGAAGCTGAAACTCACTTAAAAGCGAAAGTGTAAAGTGGAGAGAGAGAAAACACGTGAATGTTCGTCAAAGAGGTGGAAAAAGTATGAATATGGAATATGGAATATATTTTTTTGGTATTTGGATGAATCGTGACTGGAATTCACCACATCTATTTGTCAATTTTCCACCTCGTTCAATATTCCAAACTACACATTACACACCGCACACTTCCCACAACCCACATCCCACATTCTACATTTATGGTATTCATAAAAAGATTTATGCTCTTTCTCCACACCACACGCCTTATCAAATAAGTAAAAAATAACACAAAACGTACAAAAACGTCTACCATCATCATCGTCATGCTCATGATATTTATAAAACCACCATTTGATCAGGATTGAAGGTGAATAAAACCAAGAAATACACAGACACTGACACGTATACGTATACGCGTGAAAACTTTATTAAAATGCGGGGATTTTCTCCATAAAAATCTGCGCAAAAACGTTCAGTGGTGAGTGGTAAGAGGCTCAGTAAAATAGCAAAATGCACTAAAGTAAAAGTTTCTGATTCCACAAACAAAAGTCTCCAGGGAAAACGGGGCCCAAGTATATACGAATATACATAAATAGAATGTATGTACATGAATTGTACATTGGGAACATTAGACAGAAACAAATTGCATATCTACACTCTTGTATTCGCATTCGCATTTTGAAATACAAGCATATAAAACGTGTTCAAAAATTGATTCAGAGTCTCGTCTGGAATTCCATTTGAATTTACTTTCTCCTTTTTTCCTTGTAGAAAGAAGAAAGGTTAAGCATAACTTACCGTGTACAGGAATAGTGTAAATTGTAAAGTGTACATTGTACAGGTCGACGAACGGAGAGAGTTTGCATGTGTAGTGTTAATGAATGTAAAGTGTAAAAAGTAGGGATATTTTGTTGTGAAACACAGTGTACTTGTTAATGTGTAGTGTGTAGTGTCATAATTTTCATGAAGAGGCTAATCCATGTAAAGTGTAAAGTGGAAGGCACACGCATGTTTATTACATATTCTACAACTATAAAACCAGATTTCTATGCCTTTATACTTTTTACACGAACCCTGAGGAAAAAGATGTAGTCAGTGAGCATATCATTACAAGTGTACGCTATACGCTATACACTATAATATTATAGTGTGCATATTTATCCTTCCTCTACGTTTATCAGGATTTTGGTTTTTAGAACCGTCATCGTCCTGTGCGAAATCCCTAGTACTTGTACATTTGTATGATAAAATCCAAATCCAAATCCAAAAAGAAGTAGGAAGTGGAGACCAAAGTTCTAATTAACCAAAGCCTCAGTGCCCTATAACTTTTACTCGAGTCTCGTGTCTAGAGTCTCGAGTCTCGAATTTTCTCCATCTTCTCCAATTTGTACTCTGTTTTCTGTACTTGTACAGAATTTGTAGAGGATACAGGTTATTTCAAGATTCAAGACGTACAAGAAGAAATAAAACTTGTCAAAGTCTGGATTTCAGCGTATCTCACAATGGAATAACCAGGAAGCAGCAACCGGCAGTTACGAGCTACCAGCATTTTATTTTGTCATATCTTTTCCCTCTGACCTGATATATTATAGCACATTTTGGTATAATATGCGTTGTGTATAGTTAAGAAGAAGCAGGATAAATTTGTCCTTACAGATCCATATGGATCCATATGTGCATATTCCATCCTCTAGTTTCAGTTTCATCCTTTTGAATTCATTAGACGAGGTCTTACACAAGACTTGTAATGCAATGGGAGAATGAAGAATGGTGAAAGTCATCTCTCTATTTTGTTCACTGGAGACTAGATACGTCTGGAGTCTGGAGTCTGGAGTCTGTATCTTGTGTCTAGTGTCTTATGTCTTCTGTCTTGAGTCTTGAGTCTTGAGCACACAAATTAATACACAGACATGAAATATAAAGATGGAAATGAAGATGAAGAGTGAGATGGAGGTTACACACTGTACATTGTACATTGTACATGTATAAATGGGATAGAGATGAAATAGTTAACATTTATCTGCATGTTTGAACGTGTACAATATACATTGTACAATGTACATTATAATAGATTCCACTTCGATATGTAAGTTTCGTATTAACTTGCCACGTAACGTGTATGAATGACGGAGTATATCTATATAGAGAATGGAGTACAAAAGTTGTGTGTGTGGGCAGAATAAACAGGGAAATGATGATGAGTATGGAGTCTACATGATACATTATGCATATCTACATTATCTACATATATACAATGTACAATGTACATGCACTTTTCTCCTAGTCATTTGAAAGCCATAAATTTTGGTGATGAAGGTGAGTATTGTGCACTTGATGGAAATATGTAGATTAAGATGGTTCCCATAAGAATTTTATATCTTTCTCTTTCTCCTTTCCATCTCATCTCATCTCATTGTAGATTCTACAATCTACAGTCTAGAGTTTAGACTCTACATTCTTACTCACGTTTTATTCACATTCCTACCCTAATTTCACTATATCAACCATCTACATACATTCAAATTCTGGATCCTAGATTCTAGATGTATTCACCAAATACACACTACATAGTAAACATGACTGTATTTTATTTTACTCATCCTACCCAATTCAAATAAATACTGACGTCTGTATCTACATCTACGTAAATTGTACGGCGTACACTGTACACATCCAAGACATAGAGAAGACAAAAAAGAGATTAGCCATAGGATTTTGAAGAGGTAAGAGAAAGCTAGGAAAGAATGGCACAAGAACACTGATAGGCCAGGAAGAAACGACTAACGACTAGAATCCAGAATCCAGAATCTGTATAATTGTGTGTACTTCCATCTTCCGTAAGGAGGAAAAGAAAGCGCGTGTATTAATAATGAAATGACTATCCGTGACTTGATTTGGCCTTTCATCTCATAGATATCAATGTGCACGTCCACCGTCGTGCAATTTTCCTTGTGAATACAGCATACATTATGCATCCACAGTGTTTGAGGGTTAATTATATCTTCTTTCTCAGACGGTTTATCGTTCCTAGGTCCTGGAATTCATCAACCATACTTTGCTATTCCACGTCGATGAATTATCTCGGTAATTTATTCCAATCCCTATTTGTACAGCCATTTCCTCAGGATTTATTTAAATTATTAGATATTTAGCTATTTCGTTCTGTTCTTACACTCAGATTTTAATTCAACCTTTCGAACGGCTTGAGGCGGATTGCGCCAAAAATAAGTGACCAATTAAATTTATAATGGGAGATCCTCAAATCCTCAACTCTATTTATACAGACATGTCTATAAATAAATATTGTCGAGTGGTCTGACTTGAGATGAAAGGCAACGCCATACTTTATGCCTTTTGACATTTGACTTTTGAAATTTGACGTTTTAAGAGCTCCAAACTCTGAATTCAAAAGTTGATGAGACAAAAAAAAGTCACCCGGCATCGAGCCAGTTAATTTTGTTTACGGAGTAATTTTGTTTACTAAATAATAAATAATGGAGCTACATCCCACATGAATGAAGTGGGATTTTGCTAGATCCTACGTAAAGAAGCAGGGACATCAATTTTAGATAAGTTTGAAAAGCCGAGTCAAAACAGGGAGTAAATTATTGTAGGAAAAGGGTTTGTGGAATATTATGTAACTTGTATATTGTAGATTATATTACCATATATCAGTACATTTGTGAATTAGATTGAACAGTGGAGACTGAATTGGATTGGATTACACGTATACGGAGTACATGTACTGGAACTGCATGATTTCTTTCCCTCGTCTTTCAAGTAGAATTAGATATTGGACGTATTTGACGGGGAATTTAATGCTACACCTCATCCATCCTAAATGTATTATATCATCATGATATGATATTACACATTAAACAAACCAGACAATTTCAATCCAATCCAATCCAGTCCACACCAGAACGCAACACCGTACACCATACACTATACAACAACAATGATTTATTACTCACCACGATTAATTGCTTCCGTCCTGGTCCTCCCCACATCATCAATTATTTATCGCTTCACCACCACTACCGAAACCAACACCAGCACCAGCATCAACAACAGTAACAACATCCGTCTCCTTTCACCTACCCGCTAACCAAAATATGATACGTTTTGGGGTGTAAAATTTTAATAGACTAGTGCAAATACTGATAATAAAGTGAATTTGTTCAGCAGAGTACATGAGAAATAAGAACCAGAACCAGCTCGCTCTATATTTTTTGTACTGTTCTGTACTCTTCTTTTTGGTCCTTTGGATTGCTCATAGGCAAAACTGACCACATCGACTGGATAATTTGTACAAATTGACCACATTTTCTGCCTACTCTAGTACTCTAGGCTTCAGGCTCCAGACTCCAGGAAACAAACACTTGCGCCCTCATAACTGTTTACGTGTACATTTGTGAAAATTACTAGACTGTAAACCAAAATGTGGTTTGAGTATTTTGAGTTTTGAATATTTCGTTGGTGGAATTTCGCAAATTCGCTTTCTGTCTAGACTCAGTACACAAAGTCACAGGAATGACATGAATATTTATGTCTTGCAAGCTGACATATGGTAATTTTAGATTTTCCATGTAACATATGTTGTAAGTTGTAAGTTGCAAGTTGTCAGTGGTCAGTGATAGTGATGAATGGTCACATTTGTTTTTGCAAGCTTGCAAAATTCTGAGCAAACCAGTATACAGAGATGGAAATTTTTTGGAATGATTCCGGAATGATTCCCATTTTCGCGCCATTCCCATGTATTTCAAATGGGATTTCGTACATAAGGGAATGCATTCCCAAAATTTCCATCTCTGGCAGTATATGCATATAAAGTTATTAAGTTATCACAATCATGCACAAAATCTGCAATACTAGTCAAACGAAAGCTTTTTCTGCATTTTTTGCCCTTTGAAAAGCTGATTTATGTAACTTGAAAACTCAAAACTCACACTGGTTTTATTTTCTTTAAACAGTCTCAAGTCTCAATGACAAACGAAATTCAATTTGTTTACATTGTCAAATAATTGCAAAATGTCTAGGCTTTTGATATCAAGTACTACGAGGAACAAACCCGTAATGATAAATATGGAACTAAAATTTTGCAGGTCAACAAACAATTCATGTACAACAGATACAAATATAAAACGGATGGTAAAAAATCAACAATCAATTATCGGACGAATACAAATAAAATTCCAATTGATTCTACATTCTACATGCATAAAAAAAGCCATAAGTAGTTGCTTTATCATTTAGTATTTGACTTAAGCCATCTTGAGTCTTGAGAGCGTCTTTCACCCTAGGCCAACTTTGTGCTTGAATTGTTTTCAATTATAATAGATTAGTTTTCATGAGATTCCGTTCTCTATTTGCCATCCGCCTGCATAATCAAGAATCAAGAGTATCGAGATTAAAATGAAAGCTCGTTCAAAATTCAAATTCAAAATTCAAACTTCAAGGGTGTCATGTCTTTTAGCGCGGTACACTAAAAATCCAGTGTGGCAGGCTGTCTGAAAGAGTTGGGGATAATAATGCCTAATTTTAAGTCATGTTTCGTCCTTTGTGCTTTTCATTTGGTGGATTGATCAGCATTGCTTTTCTCGTCATTCTCCTTTTTTGAGAACCAACCAGTGCAGAATAGGCAGACAAAAAAGCACAAAGGAATTCCAACCTTTAAACCCAGAATTTGAAACAAAAAAGAAGAGTCAAAAGTCAAAACTTTTTTCTACGATTCCCAATGCTTTTGATGATTCCGCCCTCTACAAATCTCAAAATCTCAATTTATCCATTATCCATGTAACCTATGCACTATGCACTCTGAACTCTGAACGAGGCATTGTGAAAAAACGGAGGAAATAACGAGAAATGAGATACACAGAGCAGAGCAGAGCAGAGCAGAGCAGAACAGTATAAAGCAGTACGGTTCAGTTCAGATAGAAAGTGGAAAGAGAAGATTTAGTAAGGATTTACCTCATGATGAACCACGGGGGCAGAAAGCGTGAGTAAAAAATGGTTTACTATTTTTCCTCCCGTACATATGTAAATACATACAAAACCCCCGAGGCGCTGCTTTCTACTTTCCAACTTCTTCTTCTTCTTCTTCTTCTCACAAAGTCTCGACTCTCAAGTCTTTAATTTACGCACATGAAACAAAAGGTCATGCATATTAATGCACACAACAAGCACATTATGCACTGTACATTGTACATTGTACATTGGTGCGTGGTCTCGGAAATTTAATCGTAAATTGTAATATTAGAATATATTAGACTCCTTCACGGTTTCAAGCTCAAACTCTAGACTCTAGACTCTGGACTCAAGGCTCAAGAGTCAAGAGTCAATAAGGAAAAAATGTATATTCATTTTCCTCTCCTTGTTCTTTCTCACAAATCACAAGTCTCGAGTTTCGAGTTTCGAGTTTCGAGTTTCGAGTCACAGAGTCACAAGTCAGCATAAGAAGAAGAACTAGTCCTTAATGGTGATGAGGGGGATGTTAATATGGATGTGGATGTCAAGTCTGGTGTGTAAAATGAAATGAATATGCATTTCATTACTTTATTTCCTAGCTCCAAGTCCGTTATTATTTTCTTACATGTTGTAAGTATAAATTAGAAAGTGGAAAGGAGGATGGCGAAAGGTATTAGGAAATGTAAAGCCTGCTCATAAATAAGTGACATGTGTATTCCAAAAATTGGGAATATTTTCCCTTGTTGTACAATACGACGGAAAGTTGCTTCCTCTCTTTTCCCCACTATTCTGCACTCTACACATTCTACATTCTAGTTTCCACATTCTGTGTGATAGTACAAGTCTCTGGAGAATTTTCGTTGTACTTTTTTCAAAATTTCAGCAAGGCTTTGGCGACTTGACTTGTCGAGCTTCGAGCTTCCAGTCTAGAGTCTAGAGTGCACGTTACACATCTGGTATCTGGTATACATATGCATGAGGATGGTGGACTCATTTGTGAATCCTCATAAATCATACATCATTCATGTTCATGTGCAATGTAGAGTGTATAAAGTACAAATACTCAGTTTTCCTCTAGAAATTATACTCTTTATAATTTTCCAACCAA
The DNA here is from genome assembly GCA_034698265.1 of Sminthurinus aureus. Taxonomy (NCBI): domain Eukaryota; kingdom Metazoa; phylum Arthropoda; class Collembola; order Symphypleona; family Katiannidae; genus Sminthurinus; species Sminthurinus aureus. The sequence goes on along the minus strand of JAQGBH010000384.1, from coordinate 23,038 downwards.
ACAGGAACAGGAATTGGAAAGAGAAGGAGAACATGAATGCTTTTTCATGTTGTATAAATACACATGAATTAAGTTAAAAGGACAGAGAAAGGGAGAGAGAGGCTTCTTACATAAGTCTGTCCACTGTCTCTATTCTATGCACATTCGTATACACGTACAGCATAAAGGAAAGTAATGTAACCGAACCGGAGACAGAGGAGAAAAAGTGAAAGTTTTCACTACTTTCCTTTTTTTGTGACCTAGGAAAGAATATCTTGTAGAATATATTGGACGTTGTACTCTCTACGTAACTTATATTGAATATTATAGAATGAAGGAACCGTAAGATCACTGCATACTGCCGACGTTCTGCTTCGATGTCCACACTCAAAAATACCTACTACATACTCCACATCATACACTCCACACTCCACACTCTACACTCTACACTTAAGACTCTAGACTCTAAAAACATTTTAAGAGATATGTGAAATAGAAAAGGTCCAAGTTGTCTCTTTGTGGAAGGAGACTGTTTTTGTCTCTTTAAATTCTTCCATCTCCATCTTCGTCTTTGTCTTTGTCTTTATTCCATCCCCATCTACAATCTACATGTCGTGCTCTTTCGTCCTTTCTTCATAAAAAATCTGAATGTACCAAGAAAAAATGGCGGAGAGCAGAGGAGAGAAAAAAAGAGAGGAAGGAAAGGAAATGGAATGCCACAGGGAAAACTAGTTACTTTGCGAGTAAAAAAGACACTAACAAAGTTTACATCCGGTTCTGTTTTCCTTTCCTCTTCCTCTCTTTTCCCATCAGGACCCTGTTGTGTTTTTATTGGGATCCCTCTAACTCTGTTTCCCTGTTTCTCTGTTCTTCCTCTGTTCCTTTGATGCGGGCCTATTGTCATCGGCAGTCAACAATGAGAACATTTTCTTCGTTGTGAAAATGTCAAGGTACCATACACCATACATTGTGTATTGGGCATTGTGCATTTAAGATGCTCAAATTTCCCTCCCAATTCATTACTGTGCTCCCTCATCGTTTGTCGTTTAACGCTTTGGGGTTTCTATGTATGTTTGAAGTTTGAAGAAAAGTAAAATAAGGCAGATAAATCATGAATCATGAGCAAAATAGAATTTGAATATCAATTGTTAAAATTTAGAAAAACAGTGTAGAGGTTTGAAAATTTTGTGTTGGACTGTGTGCTTTGTTGAACTAAACAAATAAGACAGTTTTATAAAAAGTTTTTGCAATATTTTGCAAACACACCTTCAAAATACCTGTAGACTTCAGACGCATTATCACTAAAATGATTTACTAAATTTCCGCGAGAAAGAGCAACACAGAAAAGGATTATTTTCGCACAATTTCATGATTCAGAACTGTTCTTGTGTTACGACATTCTTCTTTTTGCTCGTACAAATAATATTGTTTTTCCTTAAAATTTATGTACATTGTATTGTGTGTTCCAGGAGAACGCCCTCACTTTTTAAAACCATGAATATGCACACATGTATGTCTTGTGATGGGATGGGATGTTATGTAGGATTTACTTATTTATTATTCATGACTTTTGCCTCCTCTTCTTCCTATTCTCTTCCAAATTTCTTGTTCCTATAAATCTTTGTGACTGTTTGCAAAGTCCTGGGTAAATAAGTAAACAAAAGCTCCTTCTGACAGCTATTCCTATAGCTGAATTCAAACCCAACCCAACCCAAGCAAACCAAGTTTGAACCAAATTTACAAAGGGAACAAAAAAGGGGGGCAAGAAAAGGAAAGCAAAGAGCAGGAGGAGAGACAAAGAAAGAACAAGAGCAAACGAAAAGCATAAGGGTAGCGAGGAGAATCATGGAATCTGGCATACATTTTATACCAAATATTTGCAGCAATTTTACTGCAGTTTGAACGGTGTGTTTAAATCCTCGAGTCCTCAAGTCTTCTAGACCTAGAGTCCTAAAATTCTTGAATTCTTGAATCCGTGTGTGTTTAGTGTTCAGTTTGCAGTCATAACGGTTGATATGCTAAATATGTGTGTACAACTAGAGCAAAGTAAAAGTAAGTAAGAAGTAAGAAGACAAAGAGGAAGAAGAAGAAGCACAAGTTTCGATTAGAACTTCCTTGAAGACATTAAGATTGATTGAGGTTGCCAGTAGAGCAATCACTCAGCTGGAGATGACTTGAAATTTTTAAATCAAAGTAACAGCCTCGCTCCTCCTCATGTGTTATATCTACACATGGACTAGTCACTAGGAACTAGAAACTAGAAACTAGTAGTAAATCTATAACTAGACGGAGCATTTATCTTCCTCCTCCTCCTCCCTCCTTCTTTCATAGCCCATATTGCATCCTCCGCTTATGGAGTATGGAGTATGGAACCAGGATCAAACTAAGCCGATCCGAGTCAAGTCGGTCCAAGTCAGTCCAAACTGCCTTTAAATATTTCACGTCCTATGGAATATGGGCCATTCAAGATTTTATAGCCGCTCATCTAACTTGACTCAACTCTTCTGTTTTTATACACCGTATGCATTCACATCCATATAATAATGTACATCCCTCTACTATTTACCATTCGTGCTATATCTTTAATATCCAAAGTCTAAATATATCTGATGCCTATTAAAAAAGAGCATGCGTTCCTTTATTATAGAGTGTAGATATTTGCCCACACAAGAAAAAAAACTCAAATGTCTAAGGAGATCTAAGGTTCTAAGGTTCTACTGTTCTATGGTTGTCCTTTGTTTATTGTCAATGTCAATAGAAAACAAATTAGCTCCCATTCCCAAATTTACCGTCTTAATAATATTGTTTATGGGGAATAAAAGAGAGTTAATGGATTTCTCCCCGGTTTTGGCTCCCTTCATTTGTTGTCTGTAACCGGTAAAACAACTCGGAAATTCTTTTTCATTGTCCTAGTGAGTAGTGACTTGTGACTTTGGACTAGTGACTTGTCAACCGTCAACAGTCACCAAGACGCGGATGAGTTAATTGTCAGCGTCTTTTATTTTGAAAGGAAAGGGAAGCTGACTAGACGAATAGTTGATGACTGATGGCCAAAATACACGTCTTTGGTTTTCGTTTTGTTATGTCACATGTCACATGTCATACGTTATACGTTACGTATAGTAATTTATAGTTTACAGGTTACAATATTGTTGTTGGTGTTGTTGTTTTTGTTTTTGTCCTTGTCAGCGTCACACCAAAATTATAGCTGAAACTTGATTGTTCCTTGTGTTAGGAATTAAAATCGGGTCAAGGCGGAAAAGTTAGCGAAAGAAAATGCGAAACGAGACAAATGGATCGTACATAACTACAAAATGTGTTTATTTCGGGAGTCAATTGCAAGTCTAAAGTCTCCAACTGTGTGCTAAATTTTTCCCTTGGCTCTTGGCTCTTTTCACACTTGTTTTTGTCTGGCGTCACATGCAGCCCAAGTCAATATCCACGTCTTCATTAGTATTTTTACACAGAGTTGATTTGAAATTTGATAGCATAAGCGGTGAAAATATAGGCTGTCACATGCAAGTAGTAAATGCTGTATATTGTATGTGTAAAATATATGAAATCAGATGCTCTTACTCTAACGTTTGAAGGTGGAATAGGAACAGAAATACGAATACGAATACGAATATGTTTATGGTCATGGTCATACTAATGATAAAGCTACGGTGTGGTAGGGCACGGTAAAAAAAGGCGGATGGAGGGTGCTGAAATATAGAATTGACGATTGTAGACGTACATATGTATGAAAAAGGAAATTATATTATTTATGGTTAACATAAAGACAAGCTCGCAGTATTTATTATGTGTGGGTTGGTTGAAGAGAGAAGGGAAGAGGGAGAAAGTGGAGAGAAAAGTACTGCAGTTGTATCAGTACCACAGTGCTGATAGTAAAAAAAAAAAAGTAAAGCTGATGTATGTGCACGAGTATCCATCTTTCTATCTCGCTATTTTCTCCTGATGTATTACTACACCGAACACAGAACACAGACTTTCCATTTCTTTGGTATTGAAAAAAGTTGGAGACTGAAAAAAATTCAAAAAATCCAGAGAGTTTTGGATTGTGAATGTGAATCTGGTTCTGGTTCTAAAACTGAATTTGGAAGCTGTATCAAGTTGAGCTTGGAGATTGGAGCTTGGATGTTGGATGTTTGAAAATTTGTAGGAGTTCACGTCCGGTATTACATATTCATGGAGCAAGGTTGCGTGGAAAAAAAAGTAGAGAAATAGAAAGAACAAGAAGAAGAGATAGATAGATAGATGGATAGGGAGGGAATTCACCGTATAATATATGTAAGAATATGTATCTAGTATCTAGAATCTAGAATCTAGAGTACAATGGTACAAGTTTGAATTTTTGTGGCTGAGACAACATTTTTACGAGACAGTCAAATGATGCACTGTCTCCGCCTAACTGCCTACTAAAAACTGTTTCTAAAAAATCTTTTTTCTTTTTTTCTTCTTCTACTTTCTCGGTTCACCATTCACCAATCTGGATTCTGGATTCTCCGTCGTCCTTTTTCTACGTTTTGGTTTTCTTCCACGTTCTCATCGTTCCTCCTCCATCGTCGCTCATAAAACATGGGCTGCTTTCTGGATTTGGATTTGGATCTCCTTTGTCTTGTGGATGATGATGGAACAACCAATTCTGCTGTATCGTCCTCCACGTCTTCCTTTCTTCATCTTCCCTTGTCTTTTGGGGATAATCTTCTTTAAACGGATGGGAATCAACAACGTTATTGTCTCTCCACATCCACATCCATGTCCACATACATGTTCATATCCATGGACAAACTCTGGTTGTGCGTGGAATTTTGGATTTGGACTCTGAATCTTGGAACAAACAATATGAACGACGAAACGAAACGAAAAATAACAACAACAACTACAACAACGATGATGCCAACACCGAACCAAACTAAACCAAATAAACAAACAAACAATAGATGAGCTTATTGTGGTTTCAGAGTCTGGATTGTCTCGGGAGTGGAAAAAGCTCGGCCACAAAAAGAGCGGCCACCGTCTGGGTATTTTTACTTATCTTTAGCTCTGTGGTGACCAATACAGTGGAACTTCATGAAGATGACGACGCCAGTGATACCGTTCAGGATACCAACAGTTCCAACTCCACTAATCGTAAGTCACTTTACTTTACTTTCTCTCAGTTTATATGTACACAATATAGAGCATAGAGTAAATCGTTTCTTCTCCAAGTATTCACTGCTGCTCTGTTCTGTTCCATGGAGCTGGGTGTAGGAGATAAAAAAGTTTGGGAAAAGCGAGCCGCACTTTTATGATGTACAGTGTATAAAGTGTAAACAGCATGGCGATAGGCACTGTACATCTACCGTATACTGTACATTTTCCATGTACAAAATATCTACACACATGTAGTGCAAAATAATATTTATATCGAGTGAAAGTATCTGTCCCACTTTCACAAAAGTGTAGCGTTATACTATATTATAGTATATATAGCATGATAACAGCTCATGAAGAACGTATTGACTATTAGTATTGACTATTGACTGTGCCCTGACAATTCTCAAGAGACACCACCACGTGCGATGTGTATTCTTCATCAAAACGTGTATACAATATACAAAACTTATAATGTAATACCGAGTTAGATATCATGGTATGTGCAATAGTTGAAATAAGTGACTTGAATTTTTGTCATAATATTACTATCAGTATACACTATCCATCTTTTTCAATGTAATACACAGTATACATATTGCAATATGGATTAAAGAGTATAGCTCTAGTTTGTAGTTTGTAATGAAACGTGTTTTACTTCATTTATCTTGTCCATCCTCCTTTCTCATGAGCGAGAAGAATGGAGACCTAACGGATATTATTTTTACACCGTATAAATTTTATACAGTTTTCTACTCTACTGCACACTTTTTTAGATTATAGATTAGATATTGTAGATTGAGGATATAGAATGGACTATAGAATGTAGCATAAACTAAACGTAGGAGCAACAACAACAACATGGATTATTTGATTTGGTTATTTATGTCATAAAATTGAGATGCCTAGAGCCTAGATTTCATTCTTCACATGAATTCCTTTCATGCTCCTGTCGATGTGGATGTCGCAGTCTACTGTAGTACGTCAAATGAATCATACAATGCACATGCTAGATATTACATTATAGAGTTTGTGTTTGTGATATGAAGGAATGAATGTGCTACGTGTGTTTTCTGTTTTGTATTTCCGATTTTGTGCTATGCCCTTTCAAAATAATCTATGGCGATAAAACTGTTCTCTCTCATAACTACAACACGAGACCAGAGTAAGTCAGAGCAAGTTCAGAATCCCAGAATCCCAGGATCCAGAGAGAAAGCGCGTACCCTTTAGTCTATGCACTATAACTTTCCAGATATAAATATATGTACTCCATCCATGCATGTATAATGTATAATGTGCAATCAATATACAATATGCATTATACACCAGGATTTCTTGTAATGGAGATTGAGATTGAGTTGAAAAAAATTCCAAGCCTCATTTCATATCCGTAAAAGAGAAAGAAAAGGAGAAAGAATAATAAGAAGAACAAAAATAAGAACGGGAGTGAGTAGAAAGAATAGGATGTGGGATTTTGTACAAACTATTTTCTTTATTTTGCTGTAGCTCTTGTTTAGTGATGATTGTTCTAAGTCTTTCTGCTCTAGTGTACTTTATATTCCATGTTGTATACTGTGCATTGGCTGTAGACTGTAGACTTCCATTAGTTCGATACAGCCAAGTACCAAATATAGCACTACAGACCAAACTCAACTCAGACTGAGCTCAACCCAACTAAACCACGAGAGGAAACAAGTTTTTAGTTTTTGTAGATGGACCGACGAGATTACCACTGCTATTTGCCACATTGCCAAAAAAATAAGTAAGTACTGTACACTCTATACTCTATACTCTATACTCTACACTATACACTGTACATTGTACATTTATGCACTACGTACAAGTGTACAAGTGTACAAATAGCACACAAATCCATACATATGCATTAGAAATTGTAGAAACCGAAATAGTTACAAGTTAGAGTGTATGCGTCAATTTTTACTGTACCTTCTCTCTCCCAGAATCTCTTGTACAGATCCAGATCTGGGAATGGCAAAATGGGACTGTGCAGAGTCCAGAGTGTAGAGTCTAGAATCTAGAGTGTAGATGGGTGAACATGATAGGAAAGCTAAATAAGCCTTTTACACTGAATGTGAATGTGAGCTTTTTATAGTATAGAGATTTCCACATTTTTTTCTACTTTCTCTACTTTCCACACACCATCAGCATCAGCACCAGCTTCAGCTTTAGTTTTAGTTTCAGTTTCGGCATCGGCATCGGCATCCAAAACCATTCACACGTCCCTTTTTTCATCTCCTTTCATTTACTTACATTCAACGGGCATTTTCCACTTTTACTCCTACTCTGTTCTCTCTAGAAATTTACCGGACTCGGAGGCTTGTGCCTTGTACAATGTTGGATATTTGAACTACAGTGCTACAACAGTACAGCAGTATCTAAAACAGGGAGACTCGTGCTCGTTTGTAGATCGTAGACAGAGAAACTCATGCATAAGTACAAGCGCTCATGAGTACAAATTAATCTCCTGTAATGGGGAGGAGTAGAACCACAACTAAAACGAAAACGAAAACGAGAACAAACCCACATCAGAAAAGATAGATAGGAGAAACTGATACCAGCAAAATGGCAAATGGCAACGGGCAAATGGTAAAACTGTTGGCAAAAAATACACAGAAATGTATACCATTTATTTTGCATTGCACATTGTACATTGTACATTTCTCTGTATCTTTTGTATCCTTCCAGCCAAAATCAAGCGCGCATAAATATGTTGAGAATTGAGAAAATTAGCAAACTTTGTTCTTGTGATAAGAATTTAACTTTCCATATTAATCTTGCTCTTTATTACGCTTTACGATCCCAGTTTTTGTGTTTTACTCTTTTATCATGCTCTCACAAGTCAGTTCTTTCCTGTTCTATTTTGGATTATTTCCAGTGTCCAGTGTCCAGTGTGTGTCACCTTAACATGAAAAGCATGTGTTGGTAATATGTCACAATACTGTTGACTGGGCTGTGTATTGGATAAGAAAAAATAAGGAAAGGAAAAGGGGATCAAGAGCTTTGATAAAAAAGGGAGGCAAGAGCAATGGCGAGCCGACACTACGGGGTGCGTTTGGTTAGTGTTCCTAATTTCTGACTTAGTTTGACTTTGAATTTTCGGCATCGGCATCCGCTTCTTTTTGCAACATCAATAAAACATTGATGGGACTTTCTTTCCACTTACACTAACACTAACACTAATACTGACATGTGTACAATGTACATTTGACATATATAGAAAGATTAGAAGAGAAGAGTAAAAGAAAGTGACACAAATATGCGGTACATGGTGTGAAATACTAATGTCAGGGCTACTCTTTATTCTTCATGTTATGAGCATGTGGATTGTGAATTCTATATTTAGCAACAGGATCCGCTTAAGCATTTCTCGCATTTCTAGCGCACTGAAAGCTCAAGGTACATTACATTGCCATATTCCACACATGTGTATCTTTCGCCACATCGATTGGACTATGACACAATTTTTCTTGCTTTTTATTGCTCCTATAAAGTAGGAATAGACATGATATCAAATAGTAGCAAGTAGTATGTACTAACATGTAAGTGCTGTATTCAGCATTGAGCATTGAGCATTGAGCATTGAGCATTGAGCACAGGTTACATATATGATACAAGATACATAATACACTACACATTACGTATGGAATATGAGGCATATGTATGACATGTGGTGCAGCACGTTATCGTTATCCCGATTCCATATCAACACCATCAAATCTTCTAGCGGATAATAATCCCTGAGAGAACTTTTGGTCCACAGGATGAGATTTTTACTCAATTCTACTCATTTTCATTCTCCGCCACGTCCACATTCACATCCATAACTAAAATGCTTTTGACTTAGATCTAACATTCTAGCATTTAATATCTAACTGTAAATATGAGCAAGAAATCTTTATTTTTCGTGGACAAGTGCGTAAAATGTGTACACGTAGTGGTAAAACTTATAGACTATAGACTATAGACTATACACACATGAACAAATTAAGAGGACTTTCAATATAAATATAAATAAATATTGTCCCAATGGTGCTTTTTTACATTCTCCAGTCGTAGTTTTTTGCAAGGAACCAAATTCTTCTAAATCCTCAATTCTGGTGGGACGAGATATCTAACTTTGGATGACAGTGCAAGAATTTTGCACAGATTTTTAAAATTTTTAACAAATGTGTAAATAATTTGAGATAAAAAAATTTATATCATACACATTTAACAATGGAGACTGAAATTTTGACACTGATATTGCCACTGATAGGGGATTTTGGACTGTGCTGAGTTTTGAGTTTTGATTTTATCCTTTGAAGAGAAGACACACAGTTGGTAGACAAAGATCAGACTTCCAAATCACATTTTTTAAGACGAAAGAAAACGATATGTCGACTTAGATTGAGAGGGAAAAAAATAGAAATATAGCAAGAAAAAGGAGAAGAGAACAGCTGTGCGCTACAGTGCTACAGCCACCCCCTATCTATAGTGTACTTAAGTAGTTGGAGAGATTGTGATAAAAACCTTAGTGAAAGCGAGAGCAGAGCTGGATAAATGTACATCTAAAAGTGGAACACTTGAGTTTCTGTATCTCAAATCTGAATGCATTTATTTAGAGAGGTTTGGAAAGTGTCCCACATTTTGCTCTTATTTGATAAAATAATTAATCAGGCTTTAATTGCTGAAAAGATGAAAATGTGAAATCTGGCCTGAGTAATTTTGAATTATTGCCCTTTTCCAAACTGGGCCTTTCATTTTACATGTATCTACTATCTACAATCTGCATTCTACAGTCTACATTCTACATATGCAGATCTAAATTTACACTCTTCTCGATATTTCATATTACATACTCTACACTCTATACTCGCGTATAGACGCGATCCTCTTTGTCCTATTTGTCGTCGACAGAGTCCAGAGTCCAGAGTCGACAGCTCATGGCACAAGCCATAGTTTGAATTACAAGTCTGGCAATTTAGCAGAAACAAATGTTCGGTAATAAATCATCAAGGGAGAAAGTGAGAGCGGACACAAGCAAGAAAGAAAGAAAAGTAGATTTTGGAGTTTGGATTTTGGATAAAACTCTACCATATCAGTTAAAGCTCACACTTATCTAAAATCTAAAAGCTACAACCAAGTCTCTCACATTTCAATGAGAATGAGAATGAAGATAAGGATGAGGTAGCTTTTATACGGGCCAACAAGAGGAAGAATCTGGACATGACTGGGCAGCCTGCTGTCACAGACTTTAAGTCTTTACGTGAAACCTGGCTCAAGATTAGTTATCCTTATGTATATTTGGATTTCATCTTGCCTTTAAACTCAAACTACTCCTTATTATTATCCTTCCTTAAAATTTTGAGACATGAATTCTTTTACTTAAGGTTTGAATGAAGGAACGAATTTGTAATCCTTTACGCCATACACTGGTTTAATAATCAAATTTGTTCCGGCAGTTGATTTTTACTATCAAAGTCAAAGTGAAGTAAATGACAAAATGCACTCTTTCATCAACCCTTTTTTTAAGGAAGCGCAGCTGGTCCACATCTCTGCTTCTAGTCTGAACAGGCAAATTCCCTGACTATGTATCCGTCCTGACGTTTGAATTCACTGGGGAACTGGGGAAATTTGAAACTGGGCAAAGTGAGACTGCGCTCCTCATTTGTCGTGATGAAGAATTAATCAGGCGAGTTTGAAAATTTCGCTTTGCCACGATTTAGACTTACTTTGTTAGACTGGCTTAAAACTGGAGTCAGAAATGGAAGAAACAGCGTTGACAATAGTGGATTTCTCTTGGTGAAAGTAAAAGTATATGTGTACACATTAAATAAAATAGAAAATAGAGCACCGCGTGTATATTGTAAATTGTACAAAAGAAAAGTATTTGAGTGGTTTTAAGCATTCAACTTTTGTTCCTGTGCCAAAAAATTCACAATTCCCAATTCAGAGCGAAGAATTGGTTGCAAATTGCAACTCGTCTGCGTAGATTGTAGATGCTCCACTTTACTTAATCGTAATTATGCATCCCGCGTACTTTATTTGAAATCCAAATCCCAGAATCTAAAAATAATATCATTATCATTTTCCATTTTAATATAACTTTTAGTAAATTAAAGAAACTGCATGAAACATTACGACCAAAAATCCATTTAAAGCCCACGGATAAAAATTATTGTGCAATCTATTATTTTTCTCCATGCTATAATAACTATACGTATTATTACTATTGTTCCAAATTCTAAGTATTTTACGACCTTGTTAACTTTTAAAAATACTCTGCTAAAATTCGGCTAATAAATCAATTGCAAAATGCAGTGATTGCAAATTTCCTACTTTTAACGGTTTTCATTTCAACAAAATTCAAGCGTATAATTTCAAGGGGAGATAAACTTTATTCAAGTCACTGGCATCAGATCGATGATTGCCTTTCGACACAGTACATAATTACAATTAGGTAACTTGAGGTTTTCTCTTGGGTTACATTCGGTTGATTTTTTTTTTTTTACTTTTCAACTAAGTATTATTATTTGTAGTGCTAAAATTTCCGTGATAAAAGTAATGAGCAATGATTGTAGAGGATTCTTGTCGTGTCTTTCAAAACACTAAAGGCGATGTTATTCCTTATTTCCTTTGAAAGACCAAATCTTATCCGGAACTCCTCAAAGAACGTTGATATTGTCCCTTTTCCTCCTATAAAATATAATAAGTATTTAATAATAATCAAAACAGTATCATTTTGTAAAAGTTGCATGTTTTTGAAAACATTTTATGCAATTCCAGGTTCCAGAAATTGCGGAGATGACATTATTAGGATTGAACATGTGTGTACATATGCAATTTATCTGGAATTGTATCCTTTTCCCCATATGTTCTGTGTGTTTAGCATCCAGGTTTCAACCTAAAGTCTACAGTCTACACTCTACTGGAGAAAGTTAAGAAATTGGAGCACAAGTAGGATGTTGTGAAAAAATAATGAAGTTGATGTCTTTCTTTTCTTCATCATTCCTCTGCTTTACCTAACCTGTGCACTGTGAACTATATATTATGTACTATATATTATGTACTGTGTACCGAACAACTACTTTCAATGTATGATGAAATATCTAGGATGTACGATGAGAAAGAGAGATATGCAAATACAAAAAGATGGAAGATTGAAGAAACAAGGAGCCCGTGAATTTTAAAGGAGGAAAGTATATTTAGAGCTCCTCTTATTTTTCTCCCTCTCATCACAATCACCATTACATCACATTTTCCTCATCTTTTCCTCTACCTTTATTCTTTATGTTATATGACTTGAATTTGGAGGTTGGAGTTTGGAGGTTTGGGTTTTGTGTCCTTTTTTTCCCTGCTGTTTCGCAAAAGTAACTGTCTAGTCTTGTCTTGCTGCAAAAAATGTAGAGGAGGAGGAGAAGGCAGAAAATAAATTAATTTTGCATGAGATTTACTCTCGCTTCTTCATGCAATGTCCACATTTTACAATATACAGTCTAGATTCTAGATTCTAGAGTATACACTGTTTCACATTGTAAAATATGTAGATGTGGTAGATCACGTGTACACTGCACAGTGTAGAATGTAGATTTCTGTGTCTTGCAAGATTTCAACTCCTAATGTTGTGGATTCGAGACTTGGCATGAGCATGTAACCGAAACTGGAGCTGGAACTGGAGCTGGAACTGGAGCTGGAACTGGAGCTGGATCTAGATTCAGTAAATAGGATAAGACGAGATGGATGAAAAATAGTCCATGAAAAATAGACGAGCATGTACGTTGAAAATGAAAAGAGAAGGCTAAATACTAAATACTACATACGCAAATGCTCTATTGTTTCTCCTGTCTAGAATCTAGATACGGGATAAATTTTTGCAGAATTTCTTGCACTCGTTTCAACATATGTACAGACTACAGACTACAGAATACGGACAAGTCACTGGAGACACTTTAAATAAATAAAATTCTCCTAATTATAACACATTACCCTTAATTCACCAAAACTATGGAAAATCTACAGTACAAGAGAGTAGATAGAGTTGAGGCTGCCGTTTGAAACGACTCCTTTCTCACTTTAAAATGTAGACTAATTAACAGCATTTCTAGTTTTGACGTACATTTTTGAATCCTCGATAATTATGTTGTTGAGCGTATCCGTTCTCATTTTCTTCGCTTCTTCTTTGTCCCTTGAGAATTGCACAACAAGAATTGAGCCAAAGTAATTCCAAGACAAAACTCTCTCTGGATTTTGAATTCTTGTAAATATTTGTTTGTTAGATGTGCAGTGGTTACGATGCTAGTGCTACTGCTACAATTTCTTGTTGCTATGCAAACTTCAGTAGCTGTAACCTTTGAAAAAACACAACGCTCTGTAATTTTTCAATCTGTTAGTAGACCTCCCTATTTAAAAAACAATACATTGATTCCTCGTTCATGCTCAAACGGAATATGGAGTTTGGTTTTCTTACTATTAGACAAGTTCAAGTTCCTACAACAGATTTTAGAAACGTCAATTTCAAAATGTAAAATCGTTACGGATTCAACCAGTACGAATCAATTTTCTTCTCGTCAGTCGGCAGCTTGTTCTTACTTGGTGGTTCGTAGCAAATAAAAACCTAGAGCCAAAATCAAAATCAAAAGTCTGTCAAGTATAGAGAATGTGTTGTGGTTATTAGTTAGTGGTATTTCAATTTTGCATTACACTCCAGTCGATTGTGTAGCAAGTAGGAAATGATAAGAAAAAACAAAACAAGGAACAGCTGTCAGCCACAACTCAAAAGAAGAACAGACCATCAACTCACAAGTCTGCAAGTCTGTGACAGTCAAAATCCAATCCAGTCCATGATTTTCACATACCCTCTAGTGTTCTAGTGTACAAATCCAATCCAATCCAAAGTCGGAGCTACAAGCTATAAACACATGCTCAGTGCAATATGTTGCATCAAACATCCCACAGAAAAATCAATGGTAATATTGCAAATTGTAATATGCGGCACAAATGGCAAGAAATTATAAGATGAGTTCCTGAGATCGTTGTTTGTTATTCTTATATACAATATTACTGTTTACTGCTTGCTATTGGTAGCATTTGAAGCATGCAGGCCGTTGTACTTTGTTTACTCTTTCTATGTGTAAACTTGACGAAGAACATAATAATAATAAGAAAAACCCCAAGAGCAGTGCTATAAAACCTAAAATAGTTACGTAGAGATTATTACTCATTTGTTCAGGACGTCATTGTCGTTGTCGTTGTTGTCGTTGAAATAAATTGCTGTTGCTTTTTAATCACAAAATTTCGTGCAGCTCGTATCTCGTATCTCGTTGATTGTCGAAATGCATTTTAATGCATTTCATGACGAAACATGAGGGTAACTCTGTGTGTGCTGTGTACGTTATCCATGTTTTGATATTGTCATATTTTGCTGACATTGAAAATGATTGTGGTGGCGACATTCACGTTGTTGAGCTGACGGTTGCCGGTTGACAGTTGACTTTGGCTTTGACTTTGAATCTTAGCAAATTGATAGCCTGGCGTGAACTCTCCTTCATAACTCAAAACCAAAACTCGAGAGAAATATGATGAAGCAGGCGAAACCAAAGCAAAGCACGGCACAGCACATGCAGTGCAGAATCGAGTGTGGAGTGTGGAGAGGGTGAGAATTCAAACAGCATGGCATGAGACAAGAGTCGTCTATCTCCATTTCTCGATTTAGCTGGGTCAATACGTTGCAAGTTGCAACAGAATGTACATAAGAAATGCAGAACAAGAGCTCTTCAGTCTCTCGTTTCTCAGTTTTGTACGATGGAAATGGAATGGAAATACATAAGAAATAAGAAGAAAGATAAAAAGAGAAAGTTTGGTCTTTTCCACACTCCCTTTATAAGTTATATATGGTACCAATAATTTTATTTTCCTTGCCAAGGTAAAGTAAGTTGGTTCTTCCGTTCTCCACTCTACACTCTACATTCTGCATTCTCCATTCTCCATCCATTAGCTGGATTTCTTCTCATCCTCTCATGATTAATGATCCATTGAGTAGAGATTAATTTGTCCATTTTACTTTAGCCAGTAGCCATAGCATACATCATAGGGAAAAGACGACAGGCGACGGGAACTGCCTTAGAATTTAGAACTTAGAACTCCATTGACATACCATTTCCATTGGATATGTACGCGGGAATTCCAGGTGCTTTCCCTTCATTTGCTCCTACTCTTAATCCTCAATTTATTCCCCTCCTTCTGTTCTGCTCCCCTAAGTAACTAACTAACTAACTACTACCAACGATCAAAACCCGAGGCTCAAATATTATTTATAAATCTCCTGCTGCTGTGTCAACAACCTTCTTCTTCTTACATGCTAAATTTTACATGTCTTCTACAGCTTGCAGGCAATGCCGTAATTCGTTTCACTTTTTACCTTTTAGATCTTACCTATTACTTCCTAGCTTCCACAGGTTATTAGACTAAGTGTGTTTGTGCTATCAACTATCAAGAAGCAAGAATCTCATGTGACAACATACATTTTTAATACATTCTTAACTGAAAACTAAAATATCAGTTACCGTGTTTTAAAAAAATTAAGTTGAAATTGTAGCCATGGTTTTTGCAAAAATAGATCAGATTTCCAATCATCTACTGCGGAGATTGTAGAGTGCAGAGTGTAGAAAGTAGAAATAGTCAATACACTACTTTCACTCTTTTTTGTACGCTGTACGATGAAAAGTCAGAGACAGAGTCAGAGTCAGAGGATTGGACTGCCTCTGGCTTCTCCAATTAATTTAAATTTGCTAACATATCCGTGTATAAAAAGAAAAGAAAATATAAGGACAAGGGCGAGACTTTCATTTTGTTCAAAAGATTTTTTCTTAATTGATTTTTAAACGTGGATTACTGTATAGAGTCTAGAATCTAGATTCTAGATTCTAGAGTCTAGAGTCTAGAGTCTAGAGTAAAATTGGAAGTGAAGTTAGAATGTAGAGTGCAGAATGTAAAATGTTGGACAATATAACATTGAATTTTACGTCATTGTTTCCGCCTCACCCTTTTTTCTTTCTCATTTCATTTTATTTCATTTTACTCCATTTATTTAATTCAAGAAAAATACTATACCGTTGTTGGAACATTCTAATTTACAGATACGCGCCACACTTTTACTCTGTTTCGAATAAAGTACATGCATACAGAATTTACATGTAATGATTTAAATTAAATGGAGTTAAGAGTTTGAATTTGGGATAGACTTAAAGAAAAATAGAAAGCAAGAAACTCTTTATTCTTTACTCAATAGAAGCCAACACAGAAGTTGGTCGGTTGATTATTTTGCTGAGTGAAAAAATGAGACATTTGGTGGTTGCTCCAGTTTCTAGAGTCTAGAATCTAGAATCTAGATGTAAGAGAATCACCAGGGGAAGGAATTCACTTTCACTTGCCACAGTTGATTGTTTCAATTTCACGTCTTCCGCTTTCTTTTCCCACTTGCTCTTGCATCCTTTCACTCCTTCTCGCTTGTACGTTTTCCCTTTACTCTTGAGACTTGAGTCTTGAGTCTTGGTTCTGGATTCTTAGCGTCTTGTATTCAACAACCATTTTATTATTTCCCCTCCTTTCCCTACCATTTGTATACCAAGTACAAACTGAACGAAGGACTTCATCTAATCTATTAGAGGCTAAAAAACATTGCGGTTTACTTTATACTTTATATTATGCTCTACGCGTGGTTTGGCTCTATCTGTATAATGCGTGTACCATTGTACCATGTAGATAGGTATGAAAATTGCAAATATAATAATTTCCTTTTCAATCTCCTAAAATTTATTAATTTCATTGGTTTTTGTTTTATTTTCATGATGAATATTACGTCTTGCATCACACAGTATAAAATTCGATATAAATAGACTGTGCTTCTTTCCTTCAGTCACAAAACATGAATGAATGAATCTATAGAAAAATCTTGATGCTTACGTCTTTTAAAAAAATTCGCCAAAACCTACTAGTTTGTTTGAGACAAAAAAATTAATGCCACATATTATCGTGCTAAATCTCTAGATGAGCTAAAATTCTCAGTTTCAGTTTCCAGACAATGGTATTTCCTTGGGGACTTTTGTTTCGGATTCGAACTGTTGAAAACCAGCAAAACATAGAAACTCGTTATTTTTATTCTTAACCATAGGAATGAAAAGACATAAATCTTGTGATATTACGTTTTATTATATTTGCATTCTCTGATCTATATCCATCTATTTATGCGTTAGCAGCATGGAAAAAGATGCATTGAAAGTACAGTAACTTGTACATTGTACATGTTTCTGCATTTTATTGCCGTCCTTATGTTGTATTCAAATTTTGCCAAGTTGGGTTTTGAGTTTTGAGTGTTGAGTTTTGAGTCTGGCGACGGTCTTTTTGATCATGCATGAAATATCAATACGTAAAGCACATACATTTATGTGCAGTAATTTTATTATGCATGTCCCTCTGACGCACATCCTCCCAGAATTATAAATGAGACATGTGAGACATTCAAAGGAAGAATTGTGCAATAAAAATTTTCTTTGTGGCCTAATTTATATTCGCTACTGTTTTACAATGTGTGCAGAAGATCTAGAATTTTCAGACTACATTGTAATATTTATACTTTGCACTTTGTACTGGTTGATGCTCAATGTTCAATGTTCAGTGTTCATTCAGGCTCATTATACTGCATTTCACATTGTATCATCATTTGATCGTATCATCATAATCATAATGCATTTATAATATTAAGGCTCTTTCTCATAAGACATTATTTTTATTTCGAATAAATTTGAATTTGAGTCAGTAGTGAGCAGTGGAAAACTGTGTCAAGAGAATATTGTGAATACATGTGCGAAATTGTGCATATTTGGTATCTTTCATCTTTGTAATTTTCTTAGCCTTTTTCTCTCGATTCTTGTGCTTCTAAAAGAAAAACGGTTCGTTTTTTTGTGCTAGTTCCTTCTCAGTTCAGTTCAGTTCAGTTCTGTACTGTTCTGTATAATCATGTGTCTTTTTAGTATGTACCTTCTTCTTTGTAGTTTTTGTCCTACAGACATTTTAGTTACTCTCCGTTTGACGTTCTTTCTTAAATGCATAATAGAGCAAAGAAATGAAAGTGGGGAAAAAATCTATTTACTTTATTGCAAAATTTTGTCTGCTCTACTTTCTCTTTCTCTTTCGTTTGTGCATTGTTCCACTTTTCCCGATTACGCATACATGGTAGATAAATGTACATTTTACATATAGAGAGATGCTGGCTCAATTTTCATCCAGAAAGTATCTACTTTGAGTCTGAGTTTGGAATGGAGTCCACCTTCAAACTTTTTAGCAATTGCAGGATTATTAAAAGCAGGTAAAGTAAAAGTGTACACTGTACAATGCACAATGGACGTGCACATGTCCTCATTGCTCATTCCTTGATGCCTTGCAGGAATCTTCATTGAAAAACTAAAACGGTCCCCAAAAGGCACAAAATGATGTCTATTTCCAAATGGATCCTTCTTGGAAGAACAACACACGGCGAAAAAAAATGATTCTACTTTTTGTAGAATTTCCCCGTAATAAAAAACCAACTCTAAGTAAAACAGGATTAATATAGAAAATGAGCACTATGCATTTTACAATATGTACTATTACAAATTGTGCTACACTGTGGCGTACCCTGTATTTTAAATGTACAAGAAAAATGGATCCGGATCCGAATTTTGGTACAAATGAAATGAAATGGAACGGAATTGAATTGGATGGAGATGAAATGTGTGGAAATCATTTATGCATGCAAAATATCTACCTACAAAATATAAAGTACACAATACAGAATACACCACACAGACACAGATGCATCAGCATCATCAGTGCCATCAGTCGAATTATCTAAATATTGGACATGTGTAATGTGTTACTCAGCAGTTTTGGTACAATTCTCCATTTTCCTGGAGGCTACATATTACACATGTATCTACATCATTTAGTCTCATATTTCTCGCTTGTTTCCTTCCCTTGTTTTTCTACATTCTAAATTATAGGCTCTAGACTATATATTTTAAGTAGAGACCAAAAATAATTTCTAAAATGAAAATGCATGTTTAACTCGTGTAAAAATGTCTTTAGATCTAATGTACGCTGTACACTTAACAGTGTTCAGTGTTTAGCCTAGTGAGCAGTGGCAAGAGAGTAAAGTAGTGGGCCTGAAGCTACTGGAATTTTCAATCTTGTTAACATCTCAATTCTCAATATCAATATCATCTAACGAATAACGTGAGTATGATGATATGTGATGCTCTTTTTATTCTCTGTTTTGTATTTTGTATGTTCAAGTGTTGAATAACTTATCACCGTCAACTGTCTACCACCAATAGCGTAGTCATTGTCAGTATTAATTTCTCATTTCACTCACAAAATATCTGTACATGAAGCCCATGTGCATTTCTCTCTCTTGCACATGGATCCTGATCCTGATCCTGCAAAACGAAAATGCAGCAGAAAGCTTTTGGTTTCGTTTTGGTTTCGTCCTACACCGAGGTATCTCAATTCAGTGCAGATTGAGAATATTCACTGTTTTACATGCCTTGCAAAATTTTGTAGGGTACAATGTACAGTAAGTGAGTAATAAATAAATCGATAAAGAGCCTAGAAAAATTGTCTGGCTTTCTATACCACAGATTTAGCAGTTTGAGATTGTTCCTTGTACATTGAACAGGGAATATGTGTTGCTCGTTGTATTGTACTGTGCTGTGCAATTCAATGCAGTGAACTGCTGACGTAGGTACTCTGTACTATTTATCCAAATTATGATACCATTCCAGTGTCTGTGGAGGGCCTTTGGGGCACCGATGAATTGGGATTTAGTAGACGGTTACACTTTCCATTACACACTACACATTACATTGTACATGCAGTGATAGAAAATAGAAAATAGAAGAGGTAGTCTTTTCATGCTCAAGTGCAATATGCAGTTTTTCCACATTTCCCATTCCCATTTCACTGAACCCGTTTCTCTTTCTCCTTTCTCCATCAAAATATTATTAAGAGCTTACATTTCCAAAGGTCCATCCACATGCCAAAGGACTATAGTATATATAAAAACTTGCATGTATGACCAATGACCAAAGATGGTATTGGTCAATAGTGGAGAATAATTGTATTTTCTGGTTGTTGCAGCATACCCGGAACTTTTTTCTAGACTTTCAACTCTCAACTCTTTTCTGAACATGTCCGTCTAGAGTCTAGAGTCTAGACTGTGTCTAACTATATGAATTTCATGTTAAATTGGCTCTTTTTTATTTCATCCCGTGACGTGAGAATATAAATTTATATAGGATTGTATCATATAATGTTTTAAAGATATAATCTGCTCCCGTTTGTTTGATTTGGTCTGATCTGATCCAGTGGAATTTCATCATCTCATATCTGTCTTCCATCTACACTCTACACACACAAATATTTTATATTTACAAGGAAAACATTTCCTAACTTGCACAGTAATACAGAATACAGATAATACATAATACTTGGTTATTTCCTCACCATCTTTTTAGTTTCAATCTCCTGTCAGTCTTATTCTTCACTCTCCGTTCTCTACAAGTTGCCTTCATCTTGGTCTTGGTCTTTTCAATCTTACCCAAAGAAATTGTGGTGAAGGTTTTGATCTCTTGTCTTCTTTTATACATTCTACATTCTCCACTCTTCATTTTCCATAGCTGTATGCAGTGTATATCTGTTACATGTATCCTATATTTTTGGGACTCGTCTTTTTATGCAGGCCAAAATAAAAAAGTTCTTTGCCCTTGCTCCTTGCTCTAAACTTTCCATTTAAACAGGTTTGGTTTTTCTTTTCCCCGTAGTTTTCTGGATTCGGTTCCGTGTTGGGATTTTTGTATGAAAACGAGAGTAGTGTTTTTTATCTATAGCCTATTACTTTCAATGGGCATTTGGGCGATCATCTTACATCTTACAAATCGAACATCAAATACAAGGCATGAACTACGGCAACTAGAAACCAGCAACCAGTCACCAGTAAACAGACACAACATAAACATTTTATTTATCTACCAAGTTTTTCGTATAAAGTCATATAGATCTTATGTCGATATCGATACTTGGACCAGTACTCGAGAGTCAGGAGTAGAGAGTCGGGAGTCTGGAGTCGGAAGGGTGGTGAGTCTACGTGCATTACATGAATACGCATATGCATATGTACATTGAGTTGTAAGTATTACACAGTCTTTGCATGGAACTAAACTGAACTGAATTGAATGGGAAGATGGTGCAAGTTGTTGGAATTTGATGGAAGTGTGTGAGAAATTCTATTTATATGAGTAGCTACACATACACATACACATAAACATGTACATAGTGATTTGATGGACAGACAAAAATAAAATGAAATAGACGGAGAATGAAAATTTCTTCACAAACTTTCTCCCATGCACTACAAATTCAACTACGCTGTGCTGTGTACTGTTGCTGCTACACGACTGCCGGTGTAGTCTAGTCTCTAGTCTAGTATAGTCTAGTCAAACCGAGAATCAGGAAGAGGCTGATGTTTCATCTTTTTTATCTGGCCTTCAGTTCTCCTCTATAACTTTGCTGTATACTCCTTGCGCTAGGTTCTACACTTTTTCCTTCTTTCCTTTCTTTATGCGTTCCGTTCAAGTTTACGCTTTTTCAGTTCAGTTTTACGTTCCACGCTCTTTTTCTCTGTCTTTTATTTTGCTGTTGCTCATTCTTCTCCCTCTCTTGTGCAACTTGTTTCTTTTCTCTTCTTTATATTTCTATTTCTATTTACTTGTTTATAACTTTTATATTTTTTACTACAAACGAGAAAAATATCGTGTTGATCTCCAGTTTCCAGCTTCTAGTTTCTAGTTTCTCCAGAAACTTTCTCTCAAATTTCATTATTAAAACACAATAAAAATGAACGGATTCCGCCTAACTGAATTTTTTCAACCTCAACTACAAAACAAACCAAACCAACCTAAACCAGACCAAAAGGAACAAACCCAGCGGATATCTAAGCATTTTAATCGAAGATCATTGCGCATCATTGAGCTTTGTGGCCAACGATGTAAGAGTGCCAACAAATTCAAAACTTGTATCTTTTAATGTATAAAGAAAAAACCTATCTCAAAACGTAAAAACATTGATCCAGATGGAAGCCCCAATCAAAAAGTACTGTTTGTCTTACAGTTTTATTAAAAATCTGGGAGAAAGCAGAAAAATTTTCAAATTAAGAGATAAAACGGTTTATTCTTTCTACCAAAACAAAACACCTAAACCAAAGTCATATTTCGTTTTCATTTTTTAGTCAATTGACATTTGACATGTTTACACGATTTGAAATCACGACTTTTGATAGTTGTTGATTTCCAAATTGGATGACGAAATTAAAATTACCACAAAAGAGCGTTAAAACTATTCCTTTGCAGTCTGTTTTTACGCTGTATTTTGTCTGCCGGTTTACAAAACCTACAGCTTTTCTCTCTGTCTGTTGTGTCTTTTGTCCAAAATGATATACAAAATACAAGATTTCTAAAGTTTTTTGGACTAAGCTGATGTATTTTATCAGACCTACTGACCCAATTTTCAATTTTCCCGCTATCGCCCATGGATATTTTCCAAAAAAATCTGGGTTGATGGAGTAAATTTTCATGCATAAAAGTTTACAATATTCAACCATATAAATACTCAATGCTCAATGCTCAGCTATGTAATATGTAACGTACATGGACAATCTGTTTCAGGAATCACGAGCAGCAGGATTTTCACAAGAGTAAAGACAAAATTATATTCTTTGCATCCTGAAAGATTTACTTGACAGATATTTTTCTAAAAAATAATCTTGAGTCTTTTATTTCTACATACAGTTTTAAGTCTAGTCTAGTCTAGTTTGGTTTAGTTTAGTTTAGGCAGT